>PITA01002363.1:0-77849 GCA_004023965.1 Spilogale gracilis | reverse complement strand
AAATTAAAATTTTAAAAATTAAGCCATAGCAAAATGGAGGAGTGGTTAATAATCCAAAGAACTCAACATCATTTCCTAAGAATGCAAACACAGAGAAGTTTAAACTCAGCTTCTATAGTTCCTTACTTCTTATATGTTAAAACAGAAATAAAATGAGAAAGCCAAAGTTATGGAACAGTGAGTTAGTACAGGTATTTTCAGGTGACTTCTGACCAAAAATATGATTTATACTGAACATGATAAAATACTGCTTTTCTAGTAATATGGAATTAAAAAAATTAAAAAATTTTTTAATGTTATGACATTCAGTGATACTTTAAAAATCTATATAGTTTAATATTTCTAGGAAGTATTTCTAGAATGTCTGTGCATTTGTAATTGTTTCAGTTTTTGTTGATGACTTTCAAATGTGTCTGTAATAGATGAGTTATTCAGTCTGATTATATGACCATAATTTTCTTTGCTATAATGCAGTCTTATAATGGGATATTATAGATTAGGGTTTTGCTAAAATTAGGATTTTGGTTTTATTGTACATTTTGCAAAAACAAAAATATAAATTCAGTTTACTATATTTTGGTTTATATGTTATATATATATATTTTTGGGGGGATTCAGTTTTTAAGGGACATGTGAACAATACTTTTGGTTTTGCAATCATATAATAACCAGGTTGAACACTGAATGGACGTGGCAACAAAAAAAACAATCTGTCTTAGCAACAGTAAACACCTTAGTATATAGGCGGGAAAGGGAATTAGTATATGGGGGAAAATTAAAATTACAGGACTTAGATATTTACTACATGCATGACATTATTCTACTATTACCTCCATAGGGGAAAAGAAAATGGGCTAAAAGGCCCAGCTAATCTATAGTATATTTTATTCAGTTGTTTGTTGGGAACATGAACTTTGGAGCCAGACTGCCAGAATGCCTATCTCAGCCACTCATTAATTATAGGACTCTGAGCAAACTGCTTATCTTTTCGTGTCCCGCTTTCCAAATCTATGAAGTGGGGGACAATAAGACTAACTGCCTTTAGGGATAATGTGAGGATTAACTTAAAAGGGCTAAGAATGATGAGGGCACTTAATACATAGTCAAGAAATGGCTAGTGATTAGTATCCATATGAATCAAACAACCTCTTGGTTCCAGGCATTGAGACAATTTCATTCTAAGCCATAGTATTTCATGTGTTTTTGCTACAAAATATATGAAATGAAAACCTGTAGTAATTAATGTGGGACCTAAGTAACTCCTTTTAAACTAATAATTTTCTAAATATTTATTCTTATGACAGGAATTACCCCAGAAGATCTAGGCATTTTGACAATGGAGTCAAATTTTTATAGGGAAAACAAATAATGGTAGAAAAAACCAGCTAATCCCTTCTATCAATACCAAGCATCTAACAGACCCCATCTTTTACAAACTGGTATAAAGTATCCCTAAAACTCATTTCAAAAAAATAAAAATAAATAAAAATAAAAATAAACTCATTTCGACAAGGATTTCTTTTATAAAAAGTCTACTTAATGGCCTACACATCACAATGATTAACTGAAAGTAGCTTTATAAATTCATGGAAATACCAAGTGATAATTCTGTTCCTCCTAAGCTCTGTGGCTTACTGAATGTTCAGTAGAAAAGTAAGTAAGAATTTCCAAATGACATTCACCTTGGAGGATACTGAAACAGCTTAAATTTATTAAATAATACCTAAAAAACAATGAGTATTTTATTTTCTAAAACCACACACATGGAAAAACACAGGCATCACTTAAATGTAAGAAAACATGAGTACTGCTTTATTAGCTCACTGCTACATACCAATTAATGTCCAATTAATTTGGCTTTGCAGTTTCCTCATCACTCTATGGAAACAGCATATATTAAGATAGCACTGTTTCACAAAAATGTTTATTTTTACTGCACATCCTAGACAATCATATTTAAAAAGTATAAACAGACTACACATACACATGGATACAAGGAAAACACCACGTACGGGATTTTAATCCTTTGAGAAAACAACTCACACTCATATCTGTAGATCATTTTTTTCCTCACAATTCGCTACAAGAGAGAAGTGATTTATATTCTATTAGTATTTAGTAAGGAAATATTAATGCTTCCTGGTTCTTTATTTTAGGAGGATGAATTCCTTCCTGAGAGAAACATATCTAAATTTTAATTAACTCCATTTAGTCCCTTATCCACCACCCATTCCCTTTTTTCGACCACTGGCTAAGACCAAAATAAAAAATAATTATTACATTAATAAGCAAAACCACTCACCTCAGGACTAAAGTCAGTATCTCAAATCATGCTGGGGCTACGAGAACTTGGAGGCAACCTAGTTTCTAAAGTTTAAAGCAGTATTGGAAAGAATTTAGGCTGTACCAATTCACGCCCTGGTTTAAATAACTATTGAAAAAACGAAAGTTGGGCATCAATTTCTTCCACCAAAAACCAAGAAATAAATGCAACAATTTAACGGTCCTGTACAAATCGTATTACAAGTAAATAGCCCTAGTTGAAGGAAAACTATATAAAATTTTTCAACTAATTAATGTAGAGAAATATGTGAATTAGGGGGAAAGGCAACATTCACAACCCCTAAATGAAATAAATTAAAGCACCGATCATTGGTGGATACTCAAACCATTAGTAGAAAAGGATAATGGAAGGATCAGAATGTCACCACTTGAACCACAATCCATCTTAAAGCATCACTAAACATGGGATAACCAGATGTTTTATGCTTCCAACTGAGATATACTATGAAACACAATAATATCTATAAAGTATTCTTGCTTAGAAAAATATAAATAACAGAATATAAATCTAATGAAGCTTTTGGAGCTAAGTACTGGTTTACATAAAAAATGCAACGGATGGAGGAACAAGTTAAGATGACACTATAAAGAACAGTCACATCAGTTGTAGGACTTTTTCTCAAAATAACTAGATTTCTTCATTAAGTCAGTGGAATGGGGCAAAGATGAAGGGAGAGGACTACCACAGATTAACAAAATCTTAGGAGAAATAAAAACCAAATGCCATGTATGGCCTTTGAGAGGATCCTATTCTGAACAAATCAACTCTTAAAATAAATTTTTTGAGACAACTGGGGAAATTGGAGATGGATTGGGTATTCAATGACATTAAGAAATCACAAATTTGATGGGTATGATGATATCGTATTATGGTTCGATAAGAAAGTGTCATTTTAAAGATATGATGATGTTTGAGATGACATGATGTCAAGATTTGCTTCAAAATACAGGAGAAAAAATGAACAGCTAAAACAAATGTAGAAACTACTAAATCAAGATGATGAGAATGTGGGATTCAGTACATTGCTATGTGATGACTGAACTCTAACAGTAAAGTCTTTTAAAATTATCAAGTGAATTACCCCTTCAAAGGTAACACATTTCAGAAATCACTTAAAAATAGCTTTCAAAGAATATTTTAAAGCTTGTTAACTTTATGTATCACAAACACAGAAAAAAAACCAAATTCAATTTAACAGCTAAACAAACCAGAATGATTATACCAAGATGTATTTATGTGGCATGAATAAACTAAGTATAAAATACTGTTCAATAGTTAACAAGTTTTTTCTGAGAACACCCTTAACTTTGCTAAAAAGCTAAAATTTAGTATCTAAAAATTACACAGTTTTCTCTATAGCAGTAATTATCAACTCCCAGTACACAGTAATCTTAAAAAACTACAAACTGCTACGACTTACTACTCATGATTCTCTGTCTAGGGTAGGGTCTGGTGATTTCAGGTGCAGAAAAACTTGAGATAGTTTTCTATGGAACTACAGCTTAACCTTATGAACAAAGGTTTGTTATATCTGTTCTTCATTATCAATTATTTTAAGGTCAACAGAGTTCTCATAAAAATTTGTTTTGCCACATGATGAGATGGCTTTATTCAACTCAAAAATGCATAGAAAGCTCTAACATAAGTATTCTCTGTACACATTATCTTCCCTGGTTTTTAAAAGGTAGACAACATGATCATGAAAAATTACTGCTGGCAATTTTTCTAAAAGTGATCCACCCCTTAATAAATTAACTATACTTCTTAAACATGATAAAATGATCATAGTAAGTAATGATGTCTCACAATTTATAAATCTCAAGGATTTTTATCACTTTGTTCTATGAAGTAGAGCATGTGAATAACTAAGTCTGCCAGGTATGTGAGTGATTATGTATTTAGATGTCAGATTTCCATTAATTACAAAGCCCTCAGTCTTCCTTCTTGAAAAAATTACACTTTCTGAGACACTGTAATCTCTAGTTACTAAAAGAAAAAGAGAAGCTAGGTAAAAGAGCTAGTCTTAAAAAATTACTGTGTAAAATAAACCAATTAAAATGTATTACTGTATTGATTCCAAATTCAGTCAAGTTCTTACATATAAAAATTATACAAGGCAAAGTGAATCCCCATAAATATTTGCAGAAAAGAAGGATCACCTAAGTACCTGAATTCTTACACAGTCTTTGAAATAAAGGGAGCTGTATATATCAATTATTTCATTTTGAACAAGTACTGTTTGAGAAAGACTCAGCAGAGGTGGGTCCCATTGATACTAGTTAGTTGTACACTGAAGTTGCCTGACATTAAATTTCACTGGAGGCAAATACACATAGAGAAGATTTAGTTACCATTCCAGAAGACATAACCTCACTAAAGTAATACTAGATGTTACTATGAAGGATGTTTGAAAACTACTTTAAAAGGCAAACATAAGTGGTTCCTAACGAAGATCACAATGTCCACAAATGTGTGGGGGGGGGAAAGTTAACTTCATGTCCCAAAAATGGATACTTTTGGATTGAGATAATTTAAAAATAATTTTTCTATAAACTAGCTAGTCTAAAATATTCTGAATCAGTTGAAGACTCAGCTCATATGAAGTATGAATACCCTTAATACACATTTTACATGTATTGTACATCCCAATAGAAAGAACCCAGATAACCAATTCAGAGACTTAGAAATGTCTAATAAGCATTTACAAATTATAAGCTAGGGGCAACTGGGTGGCTGTTGTTGAGCGTTTGCCTTCGGCTCGGGTCATGATCCCAGAGTCCTGGGATTGAGCCCCACATCAGGCCTCCTGCTTGGCGGGAGGCCTGCTTCTCCCTCTCTCACTCCCCTGCTTGTGTTCCCTCTCTAGTTGTGTTTCTGTCAAATAAATAAAATCTTAAAAAAAAAATTTTAGGTTAGGTCATAATAAAAATTTGACACATTCCTATTCCTATCAAATCAATATCCTAGCAAATCCAAAAATAATAATCAATGCTGGTAGGCAAAAAAGTGGAGCCAGTCTCATATACCATTCATATTAATTTAATATCATCTTTCTAGAAAGAAATTTCCAGTAAGAATGAGGAGTCTCTAACATTTTCTTTGACCCAATAAATCTAGCTCTAGAAATCTAGTCTCAGAAAACAATCTGAAAGACAAAAAACTTATGTACAGGGTGTTTGCCATAATGCATATATATTAATAAAAATATGGAAGTAGATTAAATGTCCAATAAAGGTACTTTCAAATTACTACAAATCCATTATGATGTAGTACTTTCAAAAATACTACAAATCCATTATGATGCTAGACAGGTATTAAAATTTTTTTTAAATTCTTACTAAAATAACAATTACAAAACAGAACTGCACATACAGTGGGATTTTACTTTTGTACAAATACACGTATTTACACAGAAAATGAAAAAAATTGTCACCTCTTTTAAATTATCAAAAGTATCAGAGTCTATATCATTATTTGATTTTTGAAACTTTTAATTCCTCTAACATTCAAAAACTGTCTGGGGATAGTGAATATAAAAATCCAGTTATAACAAGATACAAAACCATTAAAATACATAAATGAAGTCATTTAGTAAAAAAAAAAAAAAGGTGAATTCATGTATCTTCACCTTCATCTTTCTTATCCAGCAGAGTGCAGAAATAGAGATATATTGAAATATTAAAAATAGAGCTAGAAGGTGAAGACAGATTTATTAAGTGGTGAACTTTACTCATATGCTTTCAATGCAAAAAATGCAGAACACCTGAAAAATGAATAATAAAAGTATAGAGGAAGAAAGAATTATGACAGGGCTTCATAATATTTAATGAGAAAGACATTTCATTATTACTTGTAAGAAATTTCACCGGGGCCATGAGATTACAAGGAAAACGGTGATGAATTCCCTAGAAGAATCCAGGTGACTTCTAACAAGGACTTTACCCAGAATCCAAACACACAGACATATCTAACTACACTCAAATGGGCAAAACACACAAACTCCTTCGAGTCTAAGGAAGTGATTGTTATGGTCCTGTGCTTGATGCTAGCTGGAATTTCTTGGTATTTTACACTTAAGTTGTTTAATGAGCTCCATGTGAATTTTTAAACTTCTCAGAAATGATATGTAAAATCTTGATGTTATCTACTTTGTGTTAAGGATTAAATAATGTATCTGATCCAGTAGAACTACTGTGCCTAGTAGAATGCCTAGGACCCGGGAGTTATTCAATAAACATTGATTTTTCCCCCCCTTCTATAAAATAATACAATTTCTATCAGTAAATAATTTAAGAATACAGAGTAGTAATTGTAAGCAATGATCATGTATCACTCATTGTCTCACTCTTGACTTTACCTTTACAATGGTACACTATGAAATAGTTAATTTAACAAGCCCAGTAAAGGAAATAAAGGCTTAAGCTAAGCCTACACAGTGATAAGAGATTCTGTCAGAAAAGAAGGTTATTAACCTAAAGAATCTGTTAAAATCATGATAAACAATTATGGCTTGTGCTAGATGTATTAGAAAATTAGAATAAAGGGTCAATCTTGTCTATTGTTACCAGAATTAATTTCAAGTATCAATTGCTTCTCTTGTGCATAAGGTGTCTCTGTTCACAGATGTGTCACTTATATTACTACATATTTATAACAGATAGCGAAACTGTTACATATCTACAGTAAATACATATCTACTTACAAGAATTACTTCATTATGCTTTTTCTTGTTCTGAGGGACATAAACTGAACTGTAAGAGCTAGTTTATAAATCATTAATCTTGGGTTCCATATGGACAGAAACTCTGATTTAAAGATAATCTTACACACATATAAGAAATCAAGAATTTCCCAACACGGCAAATAAAACTGTAAAATTTCATCTTAAGTTATAAACCACTTCACTCATTTTATTTGCAAAATAACATTTTCCCATATTTTTTCTTCATCTTGACTCCATCTACTAGTAGTGGCAAATTTTTGCGTTTTTTCTTGTGTGTGAGGTGAGTCAAATCCATCGCAGAATGAGGTGAAATATAAATGATTAAGACAAAAAGTACCAAAATAAATTGTATAGAAAATTCCTCCTAGTTTAAATTGTTTTATAAGAGACAGGCTATAGTATGTTGAAAAAAATCTGTATGACTACTTCCATTACATGTTTTGTCTAATCACTTTTCATTATTTCTATGCAGTGCTAAATTATAACAATCAGATTAGCCCTAAAGAATATGCACAAGGACTCTAAACCCACGCGTAGACCTAGACAGTGTGACATCAAATTTAACATGAAATAACACCTCAATAGCATCTCTTCATTAGAGATTTTCTTCTCTTATTTTGGGACAGAAAATGAGGATGGTGAAAGGAATACAGCTGACAGAATTTTCATTAATACTTTAGCATTCACATGCCCCTTATCTAAATAATAATAATAATAATAATAATAATAATAATAATAATACCAGTTTCTTAAATTCCAAAATGGGGGATTCATTATACTTACTGGAATTTAAAAGGCACCTTCCCACTTGGCAAAATGGGAGAAAAGTGGTATAGACAATAAAAATCATACCTAAGAGGGATGTCTCCTTGGCAAATGCTGCAGCAATAGCTGGGTCCAATGCAGGCTGTCCATCCCCAGATGGAAGATCAGGTCGAGTATAATCCCTACTTTTATCATTGTTGTATTTTACATTCAAATTCACAAGTTTGGAAAAATCAATCCTTAGGGTACAGCAAGCATTATAAATATTCTGACCATCTAGGGCCTGTAAAAGTGAATAAAGTGTATCAGCAGTCTTAAGGAATGAAAATTAGTAAGAAACAGGACTTCGACATTAAAACCCAACAATGAGGGCCTGCACATAAAAGACACCAGGGAAGGGATCAAATATCATATATCATTCTTTGTTAACCCAGTTGTACATGTATTCATTTACACAAATACTATCTTTTTTAAATAGAAAGTGCTACTTAAATCTAAAATACAACCAATTAAATACATATGCTAATGCTTTTAATTCAAAAAATTCTGCAAATAATTCAATTTAAAAAATAAACAAGGATTACAAATATAGTCGGTCCTGCCAAAGTCATTTTGCAGTACTTAGAAGAATTGGTATAATTTTATAAGGTAACTTTTATTTGATGTCACATTTAATGAAGTGTGCCTCAAGCCAAATAAGTATCACTATAATGCATAACAGCAATTCCCATGAACCAGTGCAAACACTATTATTTCCTTAACTTAAGATGTTCAACCTGAATCCAAAATAGACTGTTGAATTAGAAAACTCAATGTCATCCCAGGAAAGCTCAGGAACAGAAGAGTGCAAGCTCTAGAGCTGAAAGCCTACACTCAATTAGATCATCTTGAACAAATTACTTAACCTCTCTGAATCTCGGGATTTTTCTTAATCTGGAAAACAGATGACAATGGCTGCCAGGATCCTCACAAGGTTACCTTGAGGATTAAATAAAAGATCACATATATGAAAATACAATGTGAGTTATAATTGCTGCTGTTATGATTATTATGGGTTTTTTCCCCTGGTCCTATATAATCACCATTTCTACTCCAGCTGGATATAAGCCTAGAACAAACTAAAGAACAAGGGAACATACTGTTAATTTTTTATTAGAAGAATAAACATTCACTATATAAAATAACAGTTCAGAAATGAAAAATATGTTTACCTCTATAAATCACTGTGAAAACAACAGTTCTTCTGATAATATACCAATAGATTAAGCCTGATGTTTATACAGACCAAGATCCATGAGGTATGCAAAGCTAGGAACTGTATGATTTTAATAGTAGACCAACGTGTGTTTGCACGACCTTTTTAGAAACTGGACTGAAATATATATGAACCTAATGACAAATTCAAGAGATTATTGAATTTTTCCCTCCAACCCTCACTACTACCTCCATTATTTGTTAATCTTTTTCCAAGCTGTTATTCTGTTATAAAGCAAAATGCTAGGGGGCAAAATTTTCCAATGAACTGAGAGTAACTGCCAAAAATTTTAACTAGTATATAAAAAGAATTGCACCATCACTCAAGCTGCCTTTACATACCAGTGGTTCCCAGAGCTTTTAAAAACAAACAAAAACAGAGTACTGAGCTGCCACCCCCAGAGGTTATGATTGCTTAGTTCAGGATACCTAAGAGTTCCAATTTTTTTTTTTTTTAAAACAAGCAATCTACATGAGAAGAACCAAGGTGGGCTCTGGACCATACTCGGAAAACACTATAAATTCTCTTCAGCAAAATCTAAACGTACACTTTGCTGGCTAACTGAATTCCCAGCGCTTAAGATGTATTTTTCATCTCCCACTCATATGGAACAACTGTCACTAGAAGAGGAGAAGGTAGGCTTGAGATTCTCTTTCTAAACTTGTATTCTTTGTCTATAATTTTATGTAACTTCCATTGTTTTAACAAGCATAAAAATGTACCCACTTTTATGTGACTTACAGTAAAACTGAAAATACAGACATCTAACAAATAATTATCAATTTGATTCATGGCAGTGAGAATTAAGAAAGGAAGGAATACAATGTAGACAGAAGTTTATGGAAGACCTCTCTGAGACTTGCAAACCTGAAAGAAGATAGTAAGAGTTGGACACACTAAGACAAAGAGAAAGCAGTAGAAGCAAATGGAACATCAAGCTGTAAGCCTGAGAAATCAGAAAATACAGCATATGCGAGCTATTTTAAAAAGGTCCGATATAGTAAAATGCAAGACAAGCTGAGGACTGATAAGAGTTTGGTAAGCCATGTTAAGGACTGAGCACTTTATACTAAGGACAGTCAGTCACTGAAGGGCACTGATGATGGAAGTATAGGACTTTAAGATCATTCTTAGTACTCTGTGAAAAAATAGGAGTAGGGAAGAAGTCCAAGCAGTGAGCTGAGTCAGAAGGCCACTGGAGATGATGGCTTAGATCGGTGCTTTACTCAAGCTGTGATTCATAAACTAGCAGCCCAAACCTATCTGCATGAAGACAGGGAGTCAATGTCAGAATCTGTATCAATATCACACTAAACACGTTATAGCTATAAGTATGCTGACTCGTATTTTGGCAAAAGCTCCTGGTAACATCAGAGACCAGCACTTTAAGTAACACCTGGCTTAGACTAGGAGGATGGTGAGAGCTGGGAGACAAAAGGATGGATTCAACAGAAATTCAGGATGAGAATCAATTAAGATTTGGTGATGGCTGAAAGTAAAAGGAATAAAGGCCATGTTTTCTGGCTTGTTACGGACATCAAATTTGGTACCCTGAGATTTACTACACAGTGAACACAACAGGTGAGGTACAGTTTTTTTGACGGGGAGGGACCTGGGGGAGGGAGTGAAGTGGATGTGGAGGGGCAGGGAGGGTAAGTTACAGGAGTTGAATTACACCAAGTCTGAAGGTGCCTGATGTTGCATGGTGCACTAACTTCCTAGTCTAGGTCACTTAGAAAGGATCTGGGGCACCTGGGTCGCTCAGTGGGTTAAAGCCTCTGCCATCAACTCAGGTCATGATCTCAGGATCCTAGGATTGAGGCCTGCATTGGGTTCTTTGCTCAGCAGGGAGCCCGCTTCCTCCTGTCTCTCTGCCTGCTTCTCTGCCTACTTGTGATTTCTCTGTCAAATAAATAAATAAAATCTTAGAAAAAAAAGGGGGGATCTGATGCTAGAGTCACGTGGGCACTGTCGGTCACAAAGCTATAATTCAACTGCGGGAATCGATGAAGTCCCCCATGCAGAAGGGGAAAGGATATGATAAGACAGAGTCAGAGAAGTAGAATATATCTAAGCAAAAAGTTTTAGAGACCAGGAGAAGAGATGATTTTAAGAGAATGGCTCAAGTGTCAAAAGTTACCTAGACGATGGTGACAATAAGTATTGAATAATGCTGTTGAGATTTAGCACTGTAACGCTGGTGACAATGGGAAGAACAATTTGGGTAAAGGGCAGTTGAAACCAAATTGCAGGAGGTAGAGAAATAATAAACAGCAAACAAAGAGCTTACTTAGTAAATCTGGCTATAAATGACAAGGGAAAAGAATAGGTGAATAGATGGAGAGTTATGTGAGGTTCAGGGTAAATTCACATACAGTGAGAGAGATTTAAGGATGTCTGAAACACTGGTGAGAAGTAGCCAAGAGAGCGAAAAATATATGAGAAAGGGGATGACAGGTAGTGCAAAATCTATTGGAGGGCAGGAGAGGATAAGATCAGGTGTTACTGGTCTTAGAAATATCTATGCCTTTTATTAGATGAGAAAGATAGGTAGGTATACATAGATTTTGTGAGAAAAGTTGATGGGAGTTTCCACTTGATAGTTTCTATTTTTCCTGAGAAGCAGGAGACAATGTCATAAGAAAGAATAAGGAGAGACTTGGTGGAATGAGAATTTTTTGATATAGTCATTGTGAAAAATGGAAGAGCATGTTGACTGGAGAAATAAGGTAAGATTTTTCAAGTAGAGGGCTTCATCTAGTTGTAGTTGATGATGACGAATTTCAACCGGTACCAATTGCTAGATTATATGATATTCTCTAAGTATACTCAACAGTCCAGATATGGGCATGAAGAAAGATTACTACCGTCATCAAAACTGTATGTTTTAACAAGGGTCAGGGTTATAAGATAATGGGGAAGGCATGTTTGGGAAATAAACTTTTTCCTTCTCTAACAGTGAAATGATGTTGAGTTCAGATACCAGAATAGTTCATTAATAATTAATACCAAATAATTACCTATTCTCTTGGAATTACAATTGTACCTCTTTGTAGAAAAGACCTGAGTGAGTGTATATAGTATTCACAAATACCTGATGCTTATTATCTGTACAAAGATTGGTTAAATGAAAACTTCAAATACCTGATAACATTATTAAAGCATAATCTTCTGTCATGATTATTATAGATTATTCAGACAAAACACACATATAAACTACTTTCCCCATTGAATTATAGCCCAAATGTAGTGTGATTCCAAATCAAATTCCATTTCATTGGTCTTTTACCAAGTACTCTTGCCTCTGCATCAGAAGAGATAAGAAATATTCCACATTAAGAAAAATATGCACTATATTTAAGTATGTTGTAAAAGTGCAAAAAAAAATGCCATAAAGATCATGGCTTCTAGATTTTGTCTCCTACTGACCAAGCCTCATACCACATGGATTTTGGCTACTCTTTAAGTATAAATTATCTCCGAAGTTGGAGGGCTGGGGCATGTAAAGAGAAATCATTATTTTTGAAAAAAAGAATTCCAAATGTTAATGTATGCCTGGAAAGGAAAACATATTAACATTAGGAAATGTAACTTAGGAACCAGAACATACTGGAAAAAACCCAGGCTGCAAATATGTCTACCTCAAATAATTTATTTACCACTTTAAATATTAGCCTCCCCTTTACACAGTAAAAATTCCTGTTCTGTTTACAACATAAAATACCAGAAAAAAAATTAGCTAACAGCACTTGCTAAACCATTTCAATTATGCCAATATTAACAGTACAGACTTTGTGCTACTTGAAGCTATTTTTGCTCTACAAATGAGATTCTGAGGATGGAAACACAATGAAACAATCAAAAATAGTCTAGGTTTCACACAGTCTATCATAATCTAGAGGAAGCACTGAAGTATTACACATAATAATTAGTTTGAAAGTAAGAGTGTAAAAGGGAGAAAAAGAGGCAAGACAGACGGTAAAGGAAGATAAGTAAAGACAGTTGATTTAATGATTTAAAAATGAATATGTACGTAATGGTTTAACAACAGAATAATCATCACAATGAGTCAATATGACATAAGATGTTAAAGAGCCAGAGCAAAGGTGGATTTAAATATGATACACAAACATTAAGATTAAGGCATTTAAAAGCAAAGATATGGTATGCAGTTTTCAAGGGTGGCCCATGATGTGGGAACATATTTTACCTCTTTTAATAGTTTCTTACCCTCCATATATAACAATAAAAAATATAAAGATGTAAAAAAGAGGTAGACTAGGGACCTATTTAAAAAATATGTCTTTTAAAAAAAATTTTTAAAAAGAGTATTAAATATTCTGTAGCCTTAAATAAACTGAGAGCCTATCATAACATCTGAGCCACAAGTGTGATGATATACTTTAGCCAAACTGTCTTGTCAATTTAAATTAATTACTCTGAAACTCCCAATGGAAAACATTTAAAGTCTTTACTGGTGTGCATGCACAATTTAATCCTACCATATCTTCAAAGGCTTAAAACTTTGGATCTAAGTCAAACAAAAATGCAAAATAACAGAAGCCTAATTATAGATAACTGTACATAAAACTATTCATAAAAAGAAATACCTCTTTATAACAAATTTAAGCTTTCCTAATAGTATCTAAATGACACCAATTTGTGCCATTTATAATGCTATAAGGTACTGCCAAGTTATCAGTATTAATAACATTAGCTATATATATGCATGTATATCTGTCACTGAAAAATGTCGCTGTACACCCCCCCCCCCAAACGTCCCAGACTTACTAATTTTGCTTGTTGAGCATTTACTGGATCACCATACTGGAGAAGAGCTTGAAACTGGTTATTTTTTGTAAATGTGATTATCTTCAATACAGCACCAAACTTAGAAAATATCTGTTAAAACATTAAAATCAAAGTATTATTTATCTACTGTATCATTTCTCCAGTTTATAGGTAAACATGAAAATTAAGTTAAACTTACTTGGTGAAGAACATCAAGTGTTACAGGGTAGTACATATTGTCAATAATTATTCTAAGCACTGGACTCTGGGCTGGAGTCACTGCACTCTCACTAACTGTGGTGCCACTAAGAGGAGTATTTGCTGTCTGGACAGCTGTCACAGCTTGAAGAACTGCTTGAGCACGCTGAAAATTGAAAAATAAACACTTAGAAACACACTCAGTATTTTCACTTATACTCTGCTACATGTTAGACTATTAGCTCATTTCTTTCCTAGAACATATACAGATTAAACAAAATTTAATAGTCACTCAATCAATATTTTTGAGCACCTGCCATAAGCCAGGTATTAACCTGTTTATAATTCAAGTATTCTACTAGTACTTACTTCAAAGCAGTTATCTAAGGTTTGAGACCTATACTGAACAAGCAAAGACAGGTAATACAATTTATTTTCAAAAGAACAAAGTACTGTTTGGCAGAGTCCCATAATCAAAAAATGTTTTAAATAGAAACTTTTAGAGAACAGTAAAACTTCAACCTAACATTATTCACTCCATTAAAAAGGCACATGGTAAACCTCGGCAAGATTACTAAATTACCCCAAAAAATTCCCATAAAGCTTATTATTTTTAATACAGTCTTAAAGGAAGAATACGTACTAGCATAATTTCTAAGATACTGTTAAAATTACACCAGGAGAGATCCACTACTGTTGAGACACATCTTAATATCTGAAAAAATATTTTTTTTTTAATTTCTGAGATTTCAAAATGTAAAAAAATAAAGAATAGACTATTCCTACTGCTGGTTGCCTGGGTGGCTCAGTCGTTAAGCATCTGCCTTCAGCTCAGGTCATGATCCCAGGGTTCTGGGATCAAGCCCTACATCAGGCTCCCTGCTTATGGGAAGGCCTGCTTCTCCCCATCTCACCCCCCTGCTTGTGTTTCCTCTCTTGCTGTGTCTCTCTCTGTCAAATAAATAAGTAAAATCTTAAAAAAAAAAAAAAAAAGAAAAGAATATTAGTATGTGACAGATTCCATTGATAAAGAAATAATTTTTCTACCTATCTAGAGTCAAAAAATCTACATAAAGGTAAATAACTGTTAAGTTATTTGGAATTCAAAGAGACCGCATGCTATCTGGTTAAACCTCATTATTTAAATGTTAATGAAATAATATGGTCCATAAATTTATATAATGGCTAAAGTGACTCAAAGTATTTTAAGTAATATATGAAATATTACTTCCTTCATTAGTAAAGCACATCCTTGGATATATTTGTTATTACAAGCAAAGCAAAGAAATATCACAACTCAGGAAAATACATCTCTTTCAAATAATGGAATGTCTTTTAAAAATAGGAATCACATGATCATGATACACTATCCAAATGGTACAAATGGTTAAGTTTGCTCTGCAATCCTATCACCCTATCTGCTTTCCCCAACCCATTCCTCACCAATACTATCGTGGGTATGTTTCCAAAGATACCATCTACACATATGAGCATATATGTATCCAGTCTATACAAGCACATAGGTATATGTCTACTTCATACTTTCTTTCCCAATACTATTCACTTTTCTCCATCTTCTCTTTATAACTTAATAATTAGGTTCTCCATTAACAAATAACTTTCTATATTTTTTTAACTGATGAAACAGAGCTGGCTTGCCAACCTAAGTTTTAATTAAACTTAGTGAACCATTACATACAAATATAAAAGGACACAAATCAGAAGTGTGTAAGAGCTCAATAAAACATCACAAATTCAACAGATCTATGAAATGGCTAGATAAAAAAACAGAACATTATCAAAACTTCAAAAGTAACATTCATGTTTTCCCTCAGTTATATCAATTGTATTATATATGTGTTCTACTTGGTTTGGCTTTTTTTGTTTTTTGCGTTTTTGGTTTGGTTTCTTTCAATAAATATTTTTATGATATGCATCCATGTTCTGCAGGTATCAACAGCTTGGTCATATTTTTGTATTCCAACAAATTCCAGTGAATGAATACGCCACAACATAGCCTGCTTCTGAACATATGGATCATTTCTAGCTTTGGAAGATTATACATTAGTGTTCCATGAACTTTCTCATACGTCTCTTTTGATGCACATACAATGTATTTTCTCAGGTATGTAACTAGGAGTAGATTTACTAAGTCAAAGAATATGTATATGCTCAGGTTCACTACATATTTCAAGTTTTTAAGCATGATTCTATGAATTTACATTCCGATATATATATATGAAAGTTCTAGCTTCTCTACCTGTTACCAACACTTGGCATTACTCATCTCATCAATCTGATGGTACATGGTAGTATCCCACTGTAATTTTAGTATGTGTTAAGGTTTCTTAATGCAAACCTAAACCACTCTTCATGGATCAAAAGATAGCCTTCTGGAGGAAATTAAGGTGAGATGTGAAGATGTGTAGCCAACTGGCCATGTGAAGCGTGTGTTGGAAAACTGGTACAAAACCAGGCAGATCATAATATTCAAGGCAAAAGTAATATCACAGAAACACAGTGCCCCCAAAAGACAGGAAATAAGAGAGAGTATGCGAGGTTTACAATTCCTTTTGTGTTAGAATCACAGTCAAATATATAGCCAATAAAATAGAAATGGGAGCCATCTCTTCTGAAGCCATTTATCATGAACATGAAAAGGATCTGCTGCAGGGGAGAAACCTAAGTCAGATCTGTTTGACAGGGAGAGAGAAAGGGAAAAAGGGAGAGGGGAGGTAGAGAAGGGAGAGGTATTAGGGAGAAAAAATTCAAGAGGGGAAGTAAAAAAGTCAATCAGTAAGAGAGCTATACAATATAGCCAAGAGGTGACTGTGTGTGAGCTATTCAAGTAACAAGAAAGAAAATGAAAACTAGGTAGATATTAAGAAGTGTAAATTGAAAAGACTTATAATCTGATGAATGATCATGGAATAATTCATGGTTGACGCATATTCATTTGCCTCTCTTCTACTATGAACACCCAAGAAAATGCCTACAAATTAGGTGATGGGGATGAAGGAGTTATCATGATGAGCAATGAGTAATGTATAAAATTGTTGAACCGCTATACTGTACACCTGAAACTAGTATAACACCATATATTAACTGTATTAAAAATTAAAATAAAAAATTTAGTAAAAAATGCCTATATATCAATATAAAATGGAATAAACCCAAATACTGAATAGAGAGATCATCATTAGCTGAGAATAGTTTCATCAAATTCCTGGAATACACAAAATGAAAGGAAACAAATGACGCAGAAGACATAATGAATACATAGCAAACAGGGTTTGCACTGACAGCCACATGAATCAGAGAAACTGGGAGAGTTACAGAGGGCAGAGGGGGGAAATAAAAGGGTTAATGGAAAGTCTGCCTAATGAACAAAAAGTTAAACTCCTCTTCCTCCCCTCTCCCATCATCTCTCCTTTAACCATTAAAAAACAAAAACAACAAAATGCTCCCTTAAAGAAATAGGAATTTTTTAAAAGATTTATTTATTTGAGAGAGAGAAACACAGCTAGAGAGGGAACACAAGGGGGGGTGGTGAGAGAGGGAGAAGAAGACTTCCTGCTGAGCAGGAAGCCCAATATGGGGCTTGATCCCGGGACCCTGGAATCATGACCTGAGCCAAAGGCAGAAGCTTAAAGACTGAGCCACCCAGTTGCCCCTAGAATACCATTTTAAATTCTAAGTAAAATGAATACAGAATATTTTCTTTTGGATTGTTTCCAATGAAAAAATTTTAAAAGCACAATTTCTGGTTCAAACAAACAAACAAAACCATCAGAAAAATTTAGCCTTATCTTCAAAGTTTTAAATGCTTATTTATGAACTATCAAAATGATCTTGAATGGTCACGTTTTATGATGGTTAAAATCTATGAGGAATTATTAGTCTATTTTCCATAAGACAAAGAGTCAGATATACTTTAGATTTTACCGAAACAGAAAAGATATAATTAGCTAAAAACTACATTTTTTTAGAACACTCCTGTGATGCTGTGTATTTAGGTATAAACCCATTCTTATATTATTTTTTAAAATATATTAGTTTTAAATAATATCTTCTACATCACATTTTTTAAAAATAAATATATATATTTATATATTCTCAGTTCTTACATTCCCCCCCAAGGAAAACCATTAACATATCTTCAATAAAAATATTTCCATGAGAAACTTAAGACCTATAAAAAGTCAAATAACTTAAGGTATTAAACATCATACATTAAAAGTCTAAGCAGCAGAGTTCTAGTTTATGCAAATAGTGAGCCCAATCTCATCAAGTTTCTATAAAGAAATCTGAACCTGCAACATGAAAATGAACGTTTTAACCAGAACCTGAGGCTTCACAAAAATATTTAACTAATTTATCAAGTGCCAATTTAAAATATGAAAATAGGGGCGCCTGGGTGGCTCAGTTGGTTAAGCGACTGCGTTCGGCTCAGGTCATGATCCTGGAGACCTGGGATCGAGCCCCACATAGGGCTTCCTGTTTGGCAGGAAGCCTGCTTCTCCCTCTCTCACTCTCCCTGCTTGTGTTCCCTCTCTGACTGTGTTTCTCTCTGTCAAATAAATAAAATCTTAAAAAAAAAAATAGAAAATAATAGATTGAACATACTTTCTGTAAATTGACATAATATTTAATATTTAGGGACATACTGCAAGGGAATATCTTAAGAATAACAAGAAAATGCCCATAGGTTATATCTTTCTGTTAATAAGTTTGAGATTCTTCATATGTCCATTTTATTAATATACCTACACATACTCACTTGGTTTAATGTATTATCTGTTTTTAGTTCTTTGTGATTGGAGTACTGGATATATATTGGTTGGTTACGGAGATGAGGTGTCACAGCAGAATAGTAATTAACCATAGTAATAGCTGCTTCCTCTGTTGCTAGTTCCAAAAATGCCTGGAAATTTAAATAGCAAAAATTGGAGTACTATGAATTATAGTCAAGCAAACCTCAATATCTGTGTTCTATTCAGCTGAGAAAAATCAGTATCTAGAGTATAACCAACCTTCCCAGTTACATTTAGACACTCAAATAAGTTATCCCTATTTATCCTTATTTTCCACATACCACAAATGTAGTCCAACAAAAAGCCAGAGAAAATAAAATCTAACATTTTTCAATATCAGAATTTTACCATTCCGACACTAGAGAACATAAGAGATTTCAAAGTCATTTTTAAAAGCAGTATAACTCAAAAGAGACAAGGAAAAAAAATTATATGTCAGATTATTAGTGACATTGATTATATTTTAAAAATGTTAAATTTCATAATTTCTTCTAAATGGTATCATTAGAAATCTTAAAAACAAATCTTATTTTTAATATGCCTGCATCTTTCTGCCACAGGTACATTTATTCAACAAAGAATACCTAGGATTAATGACTATTTTCTTCTAATGCTATCAGACAAATTATCAGATAAATATTTCCATCAGATAAGCTTAAAGGATTAGATGCTACTAGTGCCCCCACTGTTTTATGGTACTACAAAGTAGAGCCACAATAAAAGAAATCTTCATTTGTATTTTCCACAATCTCATTATAACAATCCAAAAGCAAATTCAAAAGGCAAAATTTGAAAACTACAATGACTCATTTTGGCTCCCTACCATTAGTTTCTCAAATAGCATTACCAGGAAAAGTCAGAATAAGACTTCTGTTATGTTCTTTTAGAAAAGTTAAGGCCTACCATATTCTATTCTTTTATTAGGAGTTAGCTAATTCACAAATATGGGTAGCCTGGGGCTTAACATTTTATAGGTCCTAAAGGAAGCATACCTGATTTTTTCCTTTCAGCATAAGGATGTTGGTCACCTTACCAAAAGGTAAGCCTAAAGCAATAACTTCAGTTTCTGTCACTTCACCAGGTAATTTTCGAATATGAAGTACACGAGAAGGAGCACCATCCATTTTATCTTCTCCTTTAAATTTTTTGCTATCATTACCATTGGCTGAAAGACATTTAAAAAGTTTTTATTAATTTTGCTCATTTGCATAAAAAACACAAAACAAAGTTTAAAAAAAACCTTAAGAACATAGCTGAGTAAACCTGAGTAATTCCTAAAAATTCAAAAGCTGGGCTTCCAAAAAAATAGAGAAAATCATATTCACTAGTTATTAATAAATAAAATTACTATCAATTAAGATAACTATTAGGTAAACGTTTCTGAACAGAACAGTTTCTGTTGCTGTCAAAGAACAACAAATGATAACTAAAAATATTAAAATGCAATTTCATAAAGAAACTGTCCAATGGCTAAAGAACACAATTATCTTACAATTTAATCATTTTATTACAGACTAACAGAAATGCCAAAAAAAGAAAGTGAAACTTTTGTCTTGGCAAAAATTAAGGAGATTTTCATTTTACCTGGAAAATTATAAATGGTTCAATTTGGAAAATACACTCAGAAGTGGAAACAAAGAAGGCAATGCTGTAAAATAATTATGCAGTCAATCCACATTATGGCTTACCTACAATGAGCCTCTAATTTATACGACCACTTAATCTACCTATTTTGTCACTTTCAACATCTATATTCTATAAAACACCCATGGAGTTGATTAATTTATTGTTACTCTGACCTTTAAACTGATATACTTTAATCAAAAGTTATCTGCCTTGATTCCAAAGCCTCACCAAAAATAAAAGTCCTACTAAAGACACAATAAAAAAGGTGTTGTTTTATGTAAAACTGTTTGAAGACCTTGCAGTGTATCCCCTATTCCATATCAGTAGTTCCAAATGGTCTAAGGACTAAAGGATGTTTCTGAAACTGAAACGAAGGATACTTAATAGGCTGAGAAATATACATGTATACTCCATGGTACTCCTGAAATCAAAACTATCCATAAACACATGTGTGTTGTTTTTGTGTATATATATATATATATATTCAACAAGACATCTAAAAATTTTAAGACCAATTTGATCGCTAAGTGTCTTTAAAGTTCATTCACACATTGATTCTTTAAGAGTTACTGGTAAAAATTGGGGCAGTAAGGTGGCTCAGTCAGTTAAGTGTCCAACTCTTGATTTCAGCTCAGGTTGATCTTAAGATTGTGAGAACTTGCCCCGTGTCAGGCTCTGCACTAGTGTGAAGCCTGCTTTAAGACCCTCTCTCCCTCTATGTCTGTCCCTCCCCACTACTGGAGTATGCATGCTCTAAAAATAAATAAAATAACAACAGGAGAGTTACTGAGTATTAAGAACATGTTTGGCACTGTTTGAGGCTCTGGGGAGGTACAACAGCAGTGGACAAGATAATCAGTAAGATCCACAATGTTCTCTTACAGTCTATTGGGAGAGGTGGACTAACTAGTATACTACACTATAGGAGGATCTAAAAAAGAAATATCACATTATATACAACTGTCAGCAAAGATCTGTACTTTTCTCCCAAAGACCATCTTATGTAACATCAAAACTTACATTCTCTTCATACTGATAGTCCCTCAGTTGGTGACTATTTTTAGAAGGGGTGGCTATTAAATATTCATGTTTTAGTGCTAAGTATTACAAAAGTTTTCATTTCAGATAAGAATATAAGAACATGAAATGAGGGCAGGGCTAACAAGATGGTGGAGGAGTTAGAGACCTAAATTCCATCTGGTCACAGGAAATTTAGCTAGATATCAAACCATTCTAAATGCCTACAAACTCAAGCAGAGATCAAAGAAAAGAAGAGCAGCAGCTAAGAATAGAAAAGTGACCACTTTCTGGAAGTCATATTCTATCCCTCCATTGTACTTAACCTTATTTTGTGTGTGTATTCATATATTATTCTTTCCTTAAAATTTTGGGTTATGGTTTCTTCTAATAAACCAAAATATAGCCTAAATTTAGTGTATGGAAATATCTGTTTTATTCACCCGCCTGACCACACTTGGTTTATTTTTCTTTTCTAATTTTGACCTACTTATGTTACCAATTCCTTTTGTAAAATCTATCCCTTCATTGTATTTACCCTTATTTGTTTCTGTGTATAAATATATGGTTTTTTTCCTTTAAAAATTTGGGAGGCAGTTTCTTCTAATAGACCAAAATGCATCCCAAATCAAATCTAGTGTGTGACTCTGTTCTATTCACTAGCCTGATCAGAGTCTTTCTTTTTTTTTTCATTCCACCCCAGTTTTAGGTCTCTTTTGACTTGTTTAGTATTTATTTTTCTGGGGTCCTTTTAGCATGTTGTTCTCTCATTCATCTGTTCTTCTCTGGACAAAATGACAAAACAGAAAAACTTACCTCAAAAAAAAGAATGTGGTACTACGAACTGCCAGACCTAGTCAACATGGACATTAGTAAGATGTTGGAACTAGAGTTCAGAATGACAATTATAAAGATACCAGCTGGGCTTGAAAAAGTACAGAAGATGCTACAGAATCCCTTTCTGGAGAAATAAAATCTAACCAAGTCAAAATCAAAAAGGCTATTAATAAGGTGCAATAAAAAAATGGAAGCTCTAACTTCTAGGATGAATAAGGCAGAAGAGAGAATTAGTGATACAGACAACCAAATGACAGAAAATAAAGAAGCTAAGAAAAAGAGAGATGAACAACTACTGGAACATGAAGGGAGAATTCAAGAGAGAAGTGATACCACAAAGTAAAACAGTATTAGAATTGGTATCGCAGAAGAAGAACAAAGAGAGGTGGGCATAAGGTATACTGGAGCAAATTATAGCAGAGAACTTCTCTAATTGGGAAAGGAAACAAGCATCAAAATCCAGGAGGCACAGACTGCCCTTCAAAATCAATAAAAATTGGGGCACCTGGGTGGCTCAGTTGGTTAAGTAACTGCCTTTGGCTCAGGTCATGATCCCGGAGACCCAGGACTGAGTCCCACATCAGGCTCCCTGCTTGGCGGGAAGCCTGCTTCTCCCTCTCTCACTCCCCTTGCTCGTGTTCACAAATAAAATCTTAAAAAAAAAAAAAAAATCAATAAAAATAGGTCAACACCCCAACATCTAATAGTAAAATTTACAAATCTCAGAGACAAAGAGAAAATCCTGAAAGCAGCTCGGGGGAGAAGATGTCTGTAACCTACAATCACAGAAATATTAGATTGGCAACAGACCTAATCAGAGACCTGGTGGGCCAGAAAGGACTGGCAGGATATATTCAGGGCACTGAACAAGAAATATATGCAGCCAAGAATACTATATCCAGCTAGGCTGTCACTGAAAATACAAAGGGATATAAAAAACTCTCAGGGCAAACAGAAACTAAAAGAATTTGCAATCACCAGCCCTAAGCAAAGAGAGAACTTAAAAGTATCATAGACCAGAAAGGAACAGAGATAATATACAGTAACAATCACCTTAGAGGCAATACAATGGCACTAAATTCCTATCTTTTCAATAGTTACCCTGAATGTAAATGGGGTAAATGCCCCAATCAAAAGACATAGGGTATCAGAATGGATTAAAAAAAACAAGATCCATTGATATGCTGCCTCCAGGAAACTCATTTTAGACCCAAAGACACCTCCAGATTTAAAGTGAGGGGGTGCAAAACCATTTACCATGCTAATGGATATCAAAAGAAAGCTCGGATGGCAATTCTTATAGCATATAAATTAGATTTTAAGCCAAAGATTTAGTAAGAGATGAGGAAGGACACTATATCATACTTAAAGGGTCTATCCAACCAGATCTAACAATCATAAATATGTATGCCAACATGGGAGCAGCCAATTATATAAGCAAATTAATAAAAAAAATCAAAGAAACACATCAACAATAATACAATAATAGTAGGGGACTTTAACACCCTTCTCACTGAAACAGACACATCAGCTAAGCAAAAGATCAACAAGGAAATAAGGGCTTTAAATAACACTGGACCAGGCGGACATCACAAATATATTCAGAACATTCCATCCCAAAGCAACAGAATATACATTCTTCTCTAGTGCGCATGGAACATTCTCCAGAACAGATCACATCCTGGGTCACAAATCAGGTCTTAACTGGTACCAAAAGACTGGGATCATTCCCTGCTTATTTTCAGACCACAGTGTTTTGAAACTAGAACTCATCCACAAGAGGAAAGTTAGAAAGAACTCAAATAGGGCGCCTGGGTGGCTCAGTTGGTTAGACAACTGCCTTCGGCTCAGGTCATGATCCCGGAGACCCGGGATCGAGCCCCACATCGGGCTTCCTGTTCGGCGGGAAGCCTGCTTCTCCCTCTCTCACTCCCCCTGCTTGTGTTCCCTCTCTGGCTGTGTTTCTCTCTGTCAAATAAATAAAATCTTTAAAAAAAAAAAAAAAGAAAGAAAGAAAGAACTCAAATACATGGAGGCTAAAGAGCATCCTACTGAAGAATGACTGGGTCAACCAGGATATTAAAGAATTTAAAACATTCATGGAAACAAATGAAAATGAAAACACAACTGTTCAAAATCTTTGGGTTCCAGCAAAGGCAGTCCTAACAGTAAAGTATATAGCAATACAAGCCTTTTTCAAGAAATAAGAAAGGTCTCAAATATACAACCTAACCCTATACCTAAAGGAGGAGGAGAAAGAACAGCAAAGAAAGCCTAAATGCAGCAGAAGAGAAATAATAATGATCAGAGCAGAAATCAATGAAATAGAAACCAAAAGAACAGTAGGACAGATCAACAAAACTAGGAACTGATACTTTGAAAGAATTAATAAGATTAATAAACCCCTGGCCAGACTTACCAAAAAGAAAAGAGAAAGGATCCAAATAAGTAAAATCATGAATTAAAGAGGAAAAATCACAACCAACACCAAAACAATACAAACAATTCTAAGAACATATTCTGAGCAACTATATGCCAACAAATCAGACCATCTGGAAGAAATGGATGCATTCCTAGAGACATATAAGGTACCAAAACTGAACCAGGAAGAAACAGAAAACCTGAACAGACCCATAACCATCAAGGAAATTGATTCTGTAATCAAAACTTTCCCTAAAAAAACAAGAGCCCAGGGCCAGATGGCTCCCCAGGGGAATTCTACCAAACACTGAAAGAAGGAATACCTATTCTTTTGAAACTGTTCCAAAATAGAAATGGAAGGAAAACTTCCAAACTCATTTTATGATATTACCTTGATCCCAAAACCAAAGACCCCATCAAAAAGGAGAATTACAGACCAATATCCCTGATGAGTATGGATGCAAAAATTCTCACCAAAATACTAGCCAATAGGCTCCAACAGTACATTAAAAAGATTATTCACCATGACCAAGTAGGATTTATTTCTGGGCTGCAAGGTTGGTTCAACATCCACAAATCAATCAACATGATACAACACATTAAAAAAGAACAAGAAACACATTTTCAGTAGTTGATACAGAAAAGGTATTTGACAAAGTACAGCATCCTTTCTTGATTAAAACTTCATAGTGTAGGGACAGAGGGTACATACCTCAATACCATAAAAGCCGTCTATGAAAAACCCACAGCAAATATCATTCTCAATGGAGAGAAACCAAGATCTTTTCTCCTAATGTCAGAAACACAGCAGGGATATCCTCTATCACCATTTCACAAATGCTATTCAACATAGTATTAGAAGTCCTAGCCTCAGCAATCAGACAACAAAAAGAAAGAAAAGGCATCCAAATCAGCAAAGAAGTCATCAAACTCTCACTCTCTGCGGATGATATGACATTTTATGTGAAAACCCAAGACTCCACCACAAAACTGCTAGAACTCAATCTAAGAATCCAGTAAAGTGGCAGGATATAAAAATCAATGCACAGAAATCAGGTGCATTTCTATAAACCAACAAAACAGAAGAAAAAAATTTAGGAATTGAACCCATTTACAATTGCACCCCAAATCATAAGATACCCAGGGATAAATCTAACCAAAAGGGCAAAGAATCTGTACTCAGAAAACTATAGTACACTCATGAAAGAAACTGAGGAAGACACAAAGAAATGTAAAAACATTCCATGCTCATGGATGGGAAGAACAAATATTGTGAATACGTCTAAGCTACCAAGAGCAATCTACACATTTAATGCAATCCCTATCAAAATACCATCAACTTTTTTTACAAAATGGAACAAATAATCATAAAATTTGTATGGAACCGGAAAAGCCCCCCAAAAGCCAAGAGAATGTTGAAAAAGAAAACCAAAGCTGGGGACATAACGATGCCTGACTTCAAATTGTATTACAAAGCTATAATCATCATGGCATAAAAACAGACACAGGTATCAATGAAACAGAACAGTGAGCCCAGAAATAGACCCTGAACTCTATGGTCAACTAATCTTCAATAAAGCAGGAATGAATGTCCAATGGAAAAAAGACAGTCTTTTCAACAAATGGTATTGGAAAAATTGGAATTGGACAGCCACATGCCAAAGAATGAAACTGGACCATTTCCTTACACCACACACAAAAGTAGACTCAAAATGGATGAAAGACTTAAATGTGAGACAGGAATCCATCAAAATCCTTGAGGAGAACTCAGGCAGCAACCGCTCTGACCTCAGCATACAGCAACTTTTTCCTAGACACATCACCAAAAGCAAGGGAAGCAAGGGCAAAAATGAACTACTGGGTCTTAAGATAAAAAAGCGTTTGAACTGTATAAGACTGATGAATCACAGACCTGTACCCCTCAAACAAATACATTATATGTTAATAAAAAAAATAAAAACCCAAAAAAAAGAAAACATGAAATGAGGAAATATGAATTTTTAAATCATATGACCAAGCATACTTCCATATATAAAAACACTCTATCCCTGGAAAAGGAAAAGGATACAACAAAATGTACAGCCCTTACTGGCTTATGAAACACATAGGCCATTTACTAGCCTATCAGAAAAGTAAGAAGTCATGGTCTCTCTGGGTTAGAGATCTGTGATTCTTCACAAGACAAAGTATAGTAATTTGGACTTCTTTCCACAACCTTTTGGTTTGTGAATGTAAAAGCAGTAATAATTAGAGTGATTTCAAAGAACTAAGGCAACAACAATGCAGTAATGCCTTCATTTATGCAGAGGTTGTATATAAATTACAGATATCTTTAATCACGTCATTTTCAATACGTTATTCAGTCTTCTTACAGACTTTTGCTGTAATTTGAATTTTGAATTCCCAAAATTCAAAACAAGTAACACGTTAAAAAAAAAAAAGATGTGGAAAGTATTTCTATTTGAATACTTCTCTTCCAAACTTAAAAAAGTTGTTTTCTACTTCAATTCTATAGTGAACATCATCACCTTTGTTCAGTCTCTTCTTTCCTTGATGACCCTTGCTCCTTACTGGTATTTACCTGCAGTTTTCACATAAACGGTCTCACTAATTTGTCATTTGTTAAATCCATCCACGGTCAAAATACTGTGAGCCCTCTCATGCTTAACCAAATCTCTCTGTTCTCACAGCACCCTTAACAATTCATTTCTAGATTTCTTACTTCCCTGATTCATTTTACAGCTGCTCTGAACCCTCTGCTTATGTATTCATTCCCAGTAACAGTTGCGAGTTCCTCAAGCTGTTTTGGACCCAAAGTCCTATCTTTACTTGCTCACATGAACACTCCAGCAGTTAGGTCTCAAAAATCACCTTCACATTTAATTTATAAATCTATTATTTTAGTCCCACTCACCAATATTCTAATTCTATACTTCCAACCATGCATCAACCCAAAATGCAACATTTCAAAACTTTATACTTCTACTTATTTATACAACAGAAACTAACAAAATATAAGTACATTCTCAATCTTTTAAGTTTTTCACACTTGTACATTCATAAAAAGCACTGGTAGCATCCTTTATCAAATGTGAAACGGAGAAGAGAAACAGTTTCAATTCCAAGCAGTTTTCCGTTAGACTTCAAGTCAAAGCATAATAGTACAGAAGCTGTGGGCTTTAGAAAAATAAAAAATAAAAAGAATATGAGTTATAAAAAATGAATATCTGGGGCGCCTGGGTGGCTCAGTTGGTTAAGTGACTGCCTTCGGCTCAGGTCATGATCCTGGAAACCCGGGATCGAGTCCCACATCGGGCTCCCTGCTCGGCAAGCCTGCTTCTCCCTCTCTCACCCCCCCTGCTTGTGTTCCCTCTCTGGCTGTGTTTCTCTCTGTCAAATAAATAAAATCTTAAAAAAAAAAAAATGAATATCTGTACACTTTGCTTTCCTATCTGGGAAAACAGAAATTCCAAAGAAGGGTTAACTAGAAATGCAGGTGTACTCAAAAGATACTTCTGTTATTTTGCTAGCTGTTTAGTCAAGACCAACAGCCACCCCACAAAAAGAAAATATTAGGTTTATTGTAAAAACTGGCTGTAACTGCATTTTAAGTAGTTGCACAGCCTACTTGCCAAAAGTACCTTACACATGAACTAGAAAAAATAGAAGCCTAGACTAAACTAGAAGTCTTATGTGCTGGAATACCCTCAAAGCATTGTAACAAAATAAAATGACATTATATAAAAATGTCTTCACATAAAAGTTAAAATGAAGATCCCGAAGAGTTCTGAGTAATATATATCAGAATCTATGGAATGATTTTCAGTTCTTTCACATAAAGCAAAAAATCACACTTTCAGCAATAATAAATCCTGCTACACAGACTAACAATTAACAGAAATGGCAGAAATATAGATTACCTAATTTAAAGGAGTATTCCATATCCACAGTTATAAAGAAATGACTCAAAAATTTTACAGTTGTTAAGGCTCCTTCAAATTCGTTTCAATAAAATCCAATCTCAATACTAGTTGGAGTTATTTTTTTTTAATGGTTCTCTTTTATTTCTGAAGGAACTAATACCATATTACAATTTAATCTTAATGCACTATCTTAGTAGATATTTACCTGAGACATCTAATGACATTAACTTTACTCACTTCTAAAATTATTTTCTTCTTTGACACAAAAACCAGGTATATATTTAGAAAGAAAGTCTAGACAGATAAGGGAAAGGCCATAGAGATAGATTTTTTTCAGAAAACAAATTCTACAGTAAGGTTAAATCGAGGAAACATTTTCGATAAATCTGGAAAACAACAATGAAATGCTGTTCTGTATCAGATAACCATAAAAGTTTCTTTACAATATGGTCTGTAAAAGTACCTTTTTGACATATGACATTTGACATATAACAATGGCATATTTTTCCAGGCAAGTACCATCACTAGTTCCTAAAGGTCTTTTTTTTGATATTTGCTCTTACATGCAACAATATGCAAATTGGACTCAAAACATAAATAGATTCTTATCTTTTTATGTTAAGAGGAAAAAAAAATCTTAAAACTTAAGTGTTTCCACTATGAGTAAAGGTAAAATAAATTGAATGCATACCAATTTCTTGGGTTAAAACAAGGCTTTAAGGAATTTTATTCCATCACTCCAAGACTCAATTCATTCTTTGGTCATAAAGTACATTAAGTATCATTCCTAAACATGTTTTTAACAGGTAATTCTTTCCACCAAAAACAAGTCCCCTTTTCCACTATCCTTCCTTTGTTAATGGGACTATTACTATCCATCAACCCAGTGAGTCTAAGCCCAAACTAATACTTCTCCCAAACTAGTCTATTTCCAAATAACTCAGAAGTTCTAATTTCTTGATACATCATTTTCTCCATATTCCAAGAACCTAAAATTGAAGACACCTTAATATCTCTGGAGCAGATTATTGCAAAAGTGTTTAACCATCCTATGTACAGCAGTGACACACACCCCCGCAAAATACAAATGGAAGAAAAATCCTTTTTAAAAGGTAAATCTGGTAAAGTTTAAACTTCTCAACAAATTAAATCCTATATCCAAACCCCTACCTATCAGGACTCAACTTTAGTCATTCCCCCATCTCATAAATCACATTCCAGCAAAATAAAACTAGGCGCAGTTCATGATTCCCAGAGGTAGCCTACTGTTTCAAACAAATTTGGGTTAGCTAATTGATATGGAACATGTGCAATATTGCAGAGAATTCCGTTGTACTTCCTGTTATTCCCAACACCTATGGGCAACCATTATTTATACTTAAAATTGATTATCTGTTCTTTAACTTTATAAAAATGGAATCATAGTAATTCATTTCAATGATTTCTGTCTTCTGGCTGGCTTCTTTTGCTTCATATACTGTCTTACTATTCACTCATGCTTTTGTATTTGTTAATAGTCATTCTTTCACTAATTAGTTATCTACTGTATGATTATACCACAATTCATTGACCCATTTTCCTACTCTGAGTCACAGGCACTTGGTAATTTCAAATTTGGGATCATCATGAATAATGTTTTTTATATACATATTTGTATAAGTTTGTTTCATTAGCTAAAAACATAGATGTAGAAGTACTGGGTCACAGGTGATGTTTATGTTTAACTTTATAAGATGCTGCCACACTGTTTTCCAAACTATTTTACACTTTTACCAGCCATGGTGAATTGTCCATTTGCTCTATATCTTCATCAACATTTATGTGGCAAATCTGTTTAACTTTAGCCAAGATTCTACTTAGTGTGACAGGATACCTCACAGCAGTCCTAATTTGTGTTTTCTTGATAACTAATACGTATTTTCAAGTGCTCATCAGCCATTCATATACCTTCTTTTATCTATTTCAAAAAATTAGGCTGTTTGTATTTATAGATGTGAAAGAATTCTTTGAAAAAAAGAACTCTTTATATACTCTGCATACAAGTCCTTTGTCAAAAATATGTATTAATATTGAATTTTAGTATCTTCTCCCAATCTGTGACTTGCCTTTTCATTGTCTTAACATCTTTTGATGAGAAGGTTTTTATTTAGGTAAGATGTCGAGTTTATAAACTATTGCTTTATGGGCAGTGGTTTTCATGTCTTCTCTAAAAAATCTTTACCTCAAGTTTGTGAATATATTCTATAATTATTTTTAAAAAGGTTTTATATTTAGTTTTTAGGTTTAGGTATATATTTATCTATTAGTTCTGTACTGTATTAAGTAGTTTGAGTTTCTTTTTTTCTTACATGTTTCCAGCTGTTTTCTGGCACCATCTCTCCAAATGAATGACCAAGACACCTTTGTAAATAATCAGTGGACCTTAAATGTAGGTATTTATTTCTGTACACTATTCTGTAAATACAAATCTTGCTATATTAAACTGTTTGATTACTAAAGTTTACAGTGAATCTTGAAATTAGATTGTGTCGACTTTTTTTCTTTGGAAAATGGTTTTAGTTCACCTAGATTCCCCTTTTTATTTCCACATAAATTTTAGAATCCACTTGTCAATTTCAATTTAAAAGCCTGTTGAGCTTGACTGATTTAAAGATTCAATTCCATTCAATTTAGGGGGAAATGACATTTTAACGTATGAGAGTTCTGATTCATGAACACAATTTCTTTCTCATTTAGGTCTCTAATATCTCTTTGCCTTGTCTTGTGTAGTTACTGGTGTTCATGTCTCCCACATTATTTGTCAAATTTATTTCTTGATATTTTGTCTTTCTCATATTTTTGTAAATGCATTTTAAAAATTTTATCCTTCAATAATTTGCTAATAGTATCAGGAAACTATTTTTGTATATTAAACTTGTATTATGTAACCCTTCTAAATTCAATGATCAGTTCTACAAAACATTTTGTAGATTCCTTTGGGTTTTTTATTTTACAAATCATGCTGGCACAACATGGACGGACTAGAGTGTATTATGCTAAGCAAAATAAATCAGAGAAAGACAAATATATGATTTCACTCATACGTGGAATTGAGAAATTAAACATGAACAAGGGGAGGAGAAGGAAAAATAAAATAAGATAAAAACAGAGATAAAGGCAAACTGTAAGAGACCATATAGTTAAGAGAACAAACTGAAAGTTGCTGGAAGGGAGGAGAGTAAGAAGATGGGATAAATGGGTGATGGGTATTAAAGAGGACACTTGTTGGTATGAGCACTAGGTGTTATATGTAAATAATGAATCACTAAAATCTGAAACCAATATAGGCGGTATGTTAACTAACTTAAATTAGTTGAATTTAAATTTTTTAAAATTACATAGCAAATACAGTTGAATAGCAAGTTTATACAAAGTCAGATATTTAAAAATAGTAACCAAATATCATACGCAGTATTGTGAATTGCCAGAAACATCTACACTTCTCTGTAATTAACAAATTAAATAATAAATATAAGTAAACAAATTTAAACTCAATTTCAAAATACAAATAAAAATGTTGACTATAAGATAGTTTTACTCCCTTTTTAAGCTTTATATTTTTTATTCTATTTTATATTCTATTTTAAAATATATTTTATTATATTTTATCCTAATGTGAGCAAGAAGCTGGAAAAACTGTGAAAATGAACATCCTTACTTCATTCCTGTTTATTTAAAGAGAAAACATTCAATATTTCACCATTAAAGAATGGAATTTGTTTTAGGCTCTTATTAGATGCCCTTATTCGCCTTGTGTAAGTTCCCTTATCTTGCTAGTTTTCTGAGAGATTTTTTTATCAAATGCTTTTTTTCCTTCTATTGACATGATTTTTTTTTCTCCTTCATTCTAATTATTGTGATAAATTATACTGAGTTCACTTGCAAATGTTAAACCTTACAATCCTCTGGTAAGGTAAGCTTCAATTAATAATCATGAATTGTTATTTACATATTGCCGGATGTGATCTGCTAAAATTTTGTTAAGAATGTCTGCATTCTTAATGTTATGTTAATGAAAAATATTAGTCTGAAATCTTGATTTCTTATATCTTCTTTGTTAGGTTTTGGCATCTAGTTATAGCAGCATCATAAACTAGAATTTGTAGTACTCCTTGCCTCTCTATTTCCTAAAAACATAAACTAAAGATGGCTATTATTTCTTTGAAGCTTCATACCTGATTGAAATCACCTATGCCTAGAGTAATCTTTGTGGAAAAATTATAATTTTTATAACAGACATAGAGCTGATCAGTATAAATTATGGAGTTTAAGTCACTTTTGATAAATTAGATTTCTGGAAGATTTTTGCCTATTTTACCTAAGTTGCTGAATTTATTGGCATTATTGCTGTTTGTAATATTGCCTTATTTTCCAATTAACATTCTCTAGGATCTGTACTGGTACCTCTACTTTTATTCCTGATACTGGTATTATAGTTTTGATAGGATTATTAAACTTTTTGTCTGGTATAAGCATTTTCTAATAAAAGTACATAACTGTAGACATATTTTTCCCCGATGTACTTTCTTGCATTACAGCTAACAGATTTTGATAAATTTTCCTTTTATTCAGTCAGAAAGATACTCTTACACTTTCCTTAGTTCATGTATTGTTCAGAATTATGTAGTTCAATTTCTAAATATTTCATTATTTCTTAGATATCTTACTGTGTTTGATTTCTACTTAAATTCCACTATAATCAGATACTACATGAACTTTCGACCATTTGAAATCTACTGAGTTATTTTATGTCCTACTATATAGTCACTCATCATGGTGCTATGTACACTTGAAAAGTTATTCTGAAGTCAGGGTGCAGTTTCATGAATATGAGTGAAGGATAGCATTGTTCAAACCCTCTCTATATTTATTTTAAAGATCTAATTGTCCTATCAATTACTATTAAATCAATTAATTTTAAAATATCCAACAATTATTATAGATTTATTTCTCTCTTTAGCTTTAATGAAAGCTGAAGCTCTGTTATTACCGGCATACAAATGTTTTCCAACATATTAACCCTTTAAATACATGAGAGATGCTTTTTTTAAATATCTGGTAATACTCCTTGCCTTGAATCTACCGTCTGAAGTTAAAATAATCAGATCAACTTTCTTGTGCTTGTTATTTGAATATTATTTTCTACCCTTTTTACTTTCAGTCTGTGTCCTTCTACCTCAGGCTGACCAGTAATAGGTACTGCAGTTAGACCTTGCTTTTTTCATTCAGTCTGACAATCACTGCCTTTAATTGGACTTCTTAGATCAGTAATGTCCAAAAGAAATGTTCAGCAAATCATATAACGTTAAATATTCTACTAACCACATCAGAAAATAAAAAGGAGTGAAATTAATTTTAATAATATATTTCAATTCAGTATATCTGAAATACTACTGTACCAACATACAACTGATATTTTAAAAAATGAAATATTTTGCCTTCTTACTACTTATGATACTGTGTCTTGGAAACACACATGCACCACATATACATCTCAATTAGGATTAGCACATTTCAAGTACTTATATGGCTTCACATAGCTAGTGATTACTACAACAAAACAGGGTTTTGGGTGGTGGTGTTTTTTTGGCCAGTTTAACACATTAGTTTTGTGTTTAGAGGATAGCTTAACATCTATTTCCTAACTACCCAGTGTTTTTGGTGGTGTTCTTCCCTTGCACAGCACTAATATTTGGTAGTATTCCATTTTAATCCATCTATGGGCTTTTTCTTTTTAAACAGCCCTTTTGAAGTTTTATTCACATTACAATAAGCTGCATATATTTACAGTATACAATTTGACAAGTTTTGATATATGTATATATCCATGAAATCTTCTCTAAGAAATACTGTGAGTATACATATCCATTACCCCCAAATTTCCTTTTACTCTTTGCAACCATGTCCACTTTGTACTCCTCCCCCCCCAAATTCAAATTGCTTTAGTTTGCATTTCCTTGTGTTTTATATAAATGGAATCATACAGAATGTACTCCTTTTCCACTTCTTACACACAGCATAATTATTTGGAGATTTATTCCTGCTACTACATTTATCAGTGGCTTATTCTAGGAGAGTCTGGCTGGCTCAGTTGGTAGAGCATGAGACTCTTGATCCTGGGGTCAGGAGTTCAAGCCCCACGTTGGGCAGAAAACAGATTCTTCCCTAGGACTGAGTAGTATTTCATGGTATGCAATGAAATACAAGGCCAAAACTGCAATCTATTAAAACTGCAATCTATTTATCCATTCAGTTGCTGATGGACATCTAGATTGTTTTGGGCTTTGGGTATTACAAAAAAGCTACTATGAACATTCATCTGAAGTTTTTAGCTATTTTTTTTTAAATGAACATAGCCTTCATTTTACATGCATAAATGCCTACAAGACAAAGAGCTGCATCATTGCATAGATGTTTAAGTTTTTAAGAAACTTCTACATTCTTTTTTAAAGATTTTATTTGACAGAGAGAAACACAGCCAGAGAGGGAACACAAGCAGGGGGAGTGAGAGAGGGAGAAGCAGGCTTCCGCCGAGCAGGGAGCCCAATGTGGGACTCGATCCCGGGTCTCCGGGATCATGACCTGAGCCGAAGGCAGTCGCTTAACCAACTGAGCCACCCAGGCGCCCCAAGAAACTTTCACATTATTTGCCCAAGTAGTTCTACAAGTTTACAGTCCCACTAACAGTATATGAATTATGGTTCATCCACATCGTTTCCAACACTTAGTATGGTCAATCTTTTTAATTTTAGCCACTATAATAGGGGGTGATGTTAACTCACTTTAGTTTTAATCTACATCTCTAATGATCAATACACTGAGCATCTTTTTCATGTGCTTATTTGCCATATGTTTTTGCTGAACTATCAAGTACTTTTGCCAATTTATTACATTGGGTTGTTTAGGGTTTTAGAGCTTATACAGTCCAAATTTATATATATGCTTGATCAAAGCTCTTTATCAACTGTATGCTTTATAAAGATAAGATAGTCTATAAGATCAGATAATCTGTGGCTTGTTTTTTTTCATTCTACTATCAGTATCTTTTGAAAAACTTTAAGTTTTAAAAACTGACGAAGTCCCATTTGTTCTTTTATAGATTATGCTTTTGGAGTCCTAACCCAAGGTCACAAAAATTTTCTACTATGTCTTCTTCTAGAAGTTTTATAATTTTAGATTTTATTTACATCATGTATGGTCCACTTAGAGCTAATTCTTAACTATGGTAAGAGATACAGATCCAAGTTTGTTTGCTTTTTTAAAATATGGGCACCTTAGTCAAAAACCAGCTGTCCATAATTATGTAGGTTTATTTCTGGATTTTATTCTGTTCTATCATCTATTTATCTTTCTTTATGCCAATATGGCATTGTTTTGAATACTCAGATTTACAATAACGTTTGAAAACTAGGAATAAGTCCTCCAACTTTCTCTCTATTCACATTTAACTATACTTCCTTTATCTTTTTTCTTGGAGATTATTTCAACATACAACTTTAATAGAATCTATAATATTCTATCATTTCATATAAATAATAAAAACCCTACAACTGTAAAATTCCATTTTCACTTAGTGCTGTTGTCATAAGAACACCTACATATATAAATAAGTCACATAATGTAATATATGTATTTATAATATATATTATATATAATAAGCCACATAAAAAAAGCTTTTTTTAAATGTACATAAATAGTCTTTCAAAGAGATTTAAAGGATTATAAGAGAGCCTTTTTAATTTACACACACATTTACCATTCCTGGTACTCCTGGTTACTTCCTGCAAATCCAAGTTTTATATAGTGTCATTCTATTTAATCTAAAGTTAGCTTTTCCCCCCTTTTAGTGAGGGTATTGGTCTCCTGTGAGATGGCTTTTTCCTGGCTGTAAGAGTTGCTCTTTATCATTAGTTTTCAATATTTTACTATTTTTTTAAAAGATTTTATTTATGTATTTGACAGAGAGCAACATAGCAAGAGAGGGACCAGAAGCAGGGGGAGTAAGGGAGGGAGAAGCAGGCTTCCAGCGGAGCAGGGACCCTGATATGGGGCTTGATTCCGGGACTCTGGGATCATGACCTGAGCAGAAAGCAGACACTTAATGACTGAGCCACCCAGGGGTCCCTATATTTTGACTATTATGTCCATAAGCATGGTTCTTTTTATTTATCCAACATGATATTTTTGTTAAAATTTTGGAAGTTTTCAGCCATTACTGCTTCAATTACATATACTTGGCCCCATTCTCTTTACTTCCTCTCTGGAACTACAATTACACATGAATTAGATTAGCTGTCCCTATATTTTCTTCTCTCTGGGAAACTTAATTTCTATCCATGTGTATTCAAGCTCACTAACCTTTCTGCAGTTGTTTCCAAATTGTTAGCCCCAGTGAATTTTCATCTCAAATATATTTCAGAAATTTACTCTATGTTACCTCTCTTTTCTCAACACATGCCTCTATGTGTTCACTACTTAGTATTTTCCTTTACAGCTTTAAAAATATTTATAGTCCCTGTCTGTTAGTTCCACTATCTAGATCATTTTGGTATCTGCTCCTACTTAATGCTTCTGTTTTATGGAATGTTCATGCTTTCCATAATTTTTAATTTTTAACAGTAGGGTGAATATTGTGAAGACTGAATCATGTCTTTCTTAGGGGGTACTGTTTTGTTTAGGCAAGCAATTAAATTACTGGTGATCCTTAATGTTGTCAGACTAAGCTATCTCAGTTTCTTAACTAAGTCTTAAGGATGGCACTTAATATAGTGTGTGATCTGTTCTCTACAGAACTGGACTTTCTGTAGTCTAAATTAAATGCCCGAGGTCCTCTCCAAGATGTCTGTATTCTGACCGCCCAGAACTCTAAAGCCTCAAAGCACTAAACAACCTTTTGGAACAACCATTCTAGTTTTTAGCCCCAAAGCAGCTCAGCTCTGACAGAGTTCTCAACCTGCACACAGGCAGCCCAGCTACATTCAAAAATGCTGAATCAAATGAATCCCCATACTGAATTCTGACCCCTGCCCTATGCTCAAACCCCTAGACAGCTTCCTTTTCCAGGACCCTTCTCCACAAACCCCAGATGTCTGAACAGCTTTGAATTCCAATGTGTCTTTCTGGCTCAGTAAGACTTGCATACTCTGCTTAGATTCCCCTTTCCTGTGCTATATAACCCAAGGCAGAAAGCCAAAGTGATTACGGGATTTAGCTCATGTGATAATGATCCTATTTTCTTTCAGGAATCATTATCTAGTACTGTCTGTTCATCAATTCCAGACAACAATTGTCCAATATATTTTATATGGTTTCATAGTTTTTTATTTTGGAGGGCATCTCAGGGGGAGAAGGGAAGGCTACTATCAGTTATTCTGTCATAGCCCTACATACTAATCTTTAAAATGTTTGAACTATTCACCACTAATATATTGTTTTAAAAATGAAACTAGTGGGCACCTGGGTGGCTCAGCAGGTTAAGCCTCTGCGTTCGGCTCAAGTCATGATCTCAGGGTCCTGGGATCGAGGCCTACATGGGGTTCTCTGCTCGGCGGGGAGCCTGCTTCCTCCTCTCTCTCTGCCTGCCTGTCTGCCTACTTGTGATCTCTCTCTCTGTCAAATAAGTAAATAAAATCTTTAAAATAAAAACAAAACTAGCACAGCAGCATTACAGACATTTGAACCTGTTTAATTATTTGTATACCATACTTTGACTATCAAAATCATGGTCTAGTGACTTTGTTTTGTAATTGTGGAAAAGTCAATAATAATGATGTGTGGGCAAATTCATTTTCACATCATTATGACTATATTTGGTAAGTACTTTATTACAGTTTTTATTTAACTGAACTGCAGACATGTGTATGTATGTGCCAAAGTATACCTATACATAAATAATAGCTAACTAAAGTAAATCAAAATGCTTCTAGTCTTTTACAACCTTTTTACTATCCAAAACAATTAATTCCTCAAGCAAGTGATTCAGGAAAGGAACTCTGGCTTTAGGTAAACAATGTAAAATGCAGGGTTATAAGGTAAACTAATCCAGCTGTTGTCATGCTCTTCCTACTCCTCATCATCAGATTCAAATTTTGGTCCATAAAAGTAAACTAGGGTCCAAAATTATTTTCTATTTGTTTAGACAAACATTACAACCAATGCTATTTCAGACATATACCAAGAAAAATGCCCTAACTATGAAGATAATAGGGAGAACATTAAAGAACTCAATTCAAAGAATTAAAATATTGTTACAGCAAAAAAGGTGAAAGCATACCAAAAAAGACAACTATTCAGCTGAATCTTTTTTTATTTATTTAGTTGGGCTTTAGGGCTTGTGGGATGTAGAATACTTAAAACACAATAATTCTCTTCATCTGCAACTTTGCTTTCCCTGGTTTTAGTTACCAGCTATCAACCACAGCACAAAAGCAGACCTTCTAGGATACTATAGCTTAACATTGTATCACAATGCCTACACATCATTCACCTACTTTCATCAAATCACACAGCTATTTTATCATCTTACATCATCACAGGAAGACAAAGGGTGAGTACATCCTTTTGTTGTACTATATGGTTATCACTGTTCCATTTTTAGTTGTTATTAATCCCTTAATATGCCCAATTTATAAACTAAGCTCTACCATAGGGATGTATGTATAGGAAAAAGCATAGTATATTTAGGATTTCATACCACCTGCAGTTTCAGGCATCTACTGTGAGTCTTGGAACACATTCAGGGAGGCAGGGGGACTATGTAAAAAATATTCCAAGACACACAAACACAAAAAATAAAAACAGAAGTACAAAAGGGGCAAGAATGATGGGATTTAGAACATCAAAGAAGAAGGGTTCTATTTTTATGATTAAAAAAGGCAATCAGACAGGTATTTGCCTACAAGTCATCAAGTTTAGGTTTTTTATTTTAATACATTTTCTACACACTTTACACACACGTCACACACTTTTTTACACATACTCTTAAAATTTCCTCTGTAACAGTTCAACAGAAACATTTAAAACACTTAACATAAACTAAAAGACTAAATTTTAGTTTTAACATTCTATCCCATAAAATGGCAAATAATTAAGCAATACTGTAAAAAGACAAACACTTACCTGTAACCACCATGCTGCTCATATTAGAGTTTGGACTACTGAGAACACTGCCTGAGAGTAGTTCGTCAGATCCTCTCTATAAAAAACAAAACATATTACCATAAGACATCTCTGACTTTAAAAATATTAACCTGTCACTTATCTGTATTTTTCAAATATTCACCAAAAAACAAATGTCAGGTGTTACATACTGGAAATAGTTTAAAATTTTAACCCCTAAAAAAAAAATTTATTTTTTAATTTCTACTTTCTTGTCAATCACTCCTTTTTCCACAAAGCCAACAGTTTTCCCTTCTTTCCTTTCACCTAAGTATCAATTCACTATCAACATTAAAAGTGAGAAGGCGGCAACAGAGATTTCTATACATTCCCTATCCCCACACAAACATTGTGTCTGTCATTATCAAAACCTCCCAGCACAGTGTTGCAGTTATTTCCAAGGATCAACCTGCAGTGACACATAATCACTGAAAATCCAGGTTACGTGAGGGTTCACTCTTGATGTTGTACATTCAATGGGCTTGAACAAATGTATAATGACATATTTCTATCATTATAATGCTGGATACAGTATTTTCACTGCCCAAAAAAATTCTCTATTTTTGCTATATTCATCCTTCCCCCAACCCGATCCCTGATGAGAGGGAGTTACTCTGGAAAACAGTTTGAAAGTTTTATAAAACAAATACACTCTTACCACACAATCCAACAACTGTGCACCTTGGTATTTACCGAAAGGAGTTGAAAATTTAATGTACACACAAAACCCTGTACATAGATATTTATACCAACCTTATTCATATTGTCAAAACCTGGAAGCAACCAGAAGTCTTTCAGTAGACTGAATGAATAACTAAACAGTGGTATGTCCAGACAACGGGCTATTTTTCAGAAGTAAAACAAAAAAAACAGGCTATCAAACCATGAAAAGATAAGGAGAAACCTTAAATCCACCAAATTAATTTTTCTTTGGAGTGTTAACTGTGTCTCGATTCATTCTTTTGCAAATGGATGTTCAATTGTTCCAGCAGCCATTTGTTAATAAGACTATATTTGCTCCATGGTATTGCATTTACACTTCTGTCAAAAATAAGTCAACTTATTTGGGCTCTTCACTGGGCTCTCTATTCTGTTCCAATGACCTCTTTTCTCACCAGAAAAAAACTGTCTTGATTACTGTAGTTTCACAGTAAGTGCTAAAGTTAGGTAGTGTCGTCTTACCATCTTCTTGTTCTTCAATACTGTGTTCGCTATTCTGCATCTTCTGTGCCCCTCTCCCCAGAAACTTCAGAATCCACTTGCTGATATCCGCAAAATAACTTGCTCTAATTTTGACTGGGACTGCATTAAATGTATAGATCAAGTTGGAAAGAACTGACATCTTGACACTATTGAGTCTCCTTATCCACAAACATTGAATATTTCTTTTTGGTTTTGTCGTTTTCCCACATAGATCTTCTATATTTCTATATTTTGTGTTAGATTTATACCTAGCTATTTCATTTTCTGGGATGCTGTCAAGAATATTGTGTTTTGGGCAACCCTGTTGGGACCCCTCTCACTCCTGAGAACTTTTTCTGTATCTTCACTTAATAACCTTCTAATCTATCACTTAAAAAAAAAAAAAAAAAAGAGTATTGTGTTTTTCATTTCAAACTGCATTTGTTCACCACTATATAGAAAAGAAACTGACTTTTGTATATTAACCTTGTACCTGGCAAAAGTGCATTAGTTCCAGAATTGTTGTCATTCCTTTCAGATTTTCTACACAAGCTATCACGCCATCTGCAAACAACAATTTTATGTTTTGCTTCTTGATCTGTATACCTTGTGTTTCCTTTTCTTGCCCTACCACATTAGCAAAACGTCCAACAGAAGGTTGAAAGGAACTAATGAGAGGGAATGTCCTCGCCTCCTATCTAATTTTAGGAAATGCTGAGTTTCTGAATATTAAGTATAATGTTAGCTGTAGTTTCTTTGTAGATTTTAAGATTTTATTTATTTGTCAGAGAGACAGAGACTGCTCGCGCACAAGTATGGGGAGTGGCAGGCAGAGCAGGCAGAAGGCGAAAAAGGCTCCCTGCCAAGCAGACAGCCCAATGCAGGGCTCCATCCCAGGACCCTGGGATCATGACCTGAGCAGAAGGCAGGTACTTAATGGACTGAGCCATCCAGGAGCCCCTGCAGATGTTTTCATCAAGTTGAGGAAGTTCTCCTGAAACTAGAGTGGATGCTGGAGTCCATCAAATGCTTTTTTCTGCATCTACTGCTACGATTATGTGATTTTTCTTTTTTTAGTCTGTTGATGTGAGAGATTATCCCAATTTTCATTGTTTTTATGGCAAGTATGTAATATGGCATGAAGAAAAGGTGCTCTGTGGCTTCCTCCTACCATCTATGTAACTAGTAAATTACTTAACTATTCTAAGCTTTAATTTCCTCGTTCATAACATGAAGAGAACATTTACATCAAAATCCTTGGAATTAAATGTTACAATACACTCACAGTGGCTACCAGACAGCATGCCTGGCCCATATCAAGCAAGTGTTCACTATAATAGTCCCCAAGTGCCAACCAAACACAGGGTCTACATAATAAGTGAATGATTTTTTAAAATTTTCCTTGTTCTCAAAAAACAAAGACTGCCATACTTTTCAAAAGTATACCTGACTTCTTTTCAAATATGTCTTATCAGTTTGCTTCTTAGATATTTATGTGAGTCAAAATCCTTCCACCTTAGTGGATTTGTAAGTAATTCTGGAGATGAGAAGTGAGGAATCTTAGATCTATCTACTGAAGTAGAAAAGAAAGCCTGTAATTCTGATGTGATGCCTGTAGGACACTCCTTCCTATATGTTCAAGAATGGCAGTCTTGTTAATTTCCTAAGGAAAAAAAAAAAAAAAAAAAAGCTTTCTTTGTGGGCTTTTTTCTCCCTCAAATGATTTCACACATGCTGCTACAAGAGTAGGTTTAACAGCCTTTATAACTGAGTCAGCAGAATATCAAGTTAATTGAAATTCTAGATATTTTTACCGAAATTACTGAAAATATTTATAAACATTTTTTTAAAAAAATTATGTTGGTCTTTCCACTGAGCACAAAGCTTACTAGTTCTATTCCCAAAGTAAGTGACTGTCTACAGTACCAAAAATATTAATGTTTCCACATTAACTGATGGCATAATTTTATGTGATATCTCTTGGCACAGATGCTTAAGCTAGAAGAGATATAAAAATCAAATGACTCAACAAAATAAGTGACTGATAGCTGTTCCACAGTAATGACTACTAAAACAAACTGTATTAGAACTTAAATTCAGATTAACAATCTCTACTAAAAATATGTATTCTTAAAATTCATTTAAGATAGATGTCAATCAGTGTTAGATTCAATTTAAAAAGGAAATTAAGTGTTAAGCACTGGTGTCCCTTTTTAAATCTGACCACAGAAACTTTTTCTCTTGAGTAACAAAAATGACCAATTTCATGAGAAATGAACATCCCACAAATCGGGAAAATGTTAATATGCAAAGATACGATCTGTATGTAAAAGAAAAAAATAGGTGTAAAAAATAGTATAGTAGAAAAGGTAGGAGTATGAGTAGAAAAATTAAATGACATTTTATACTCATTCCAGTACTTGAAAGGTTTCCAAGTACCATCTATCACTCCCAGGTAGAAGAACTGCTGAAGTTACCCAGAAGGCCAGCAAGAACTGAAGACTGAGGTTGACAAGAGTCCCTGGGCTCTGTTAGGTTTCACAACTGAGAACTGCCCAAGACTTTTCTGGAGAAGAAGGAACCATGACCCAAAGTCATGGGGGCAAGGATGCAAACCAACATAAAGTTCCTGAGAAAAGCTTCTCAGAAGAGAAGGTACAGTCAAGTGAGTATTTCTTTAAACACAGAGGTGCTGCCAAGGAGATGTTCACTGGGTGCTACCTACCTACCAGAAGCTGTGGAAGCACTTACTCATACAACCAATAAAAATACAGAATAGAGATGGCAATGATACACTGAAGAGGATCAATAAAAAACAAAAGTTGAGTTTTAAACAGAACAGACAAACCTCAATATGAGAATCAAAGGAAAAAACGAAACTATATGTTATCAGAGCATGCAGGCAAGAGCAAAAGCTTAGAAAATAATGAAGCAACAAATGAAAGGAAGTTAGCCCAGTGAATAACCTCATCAAGCAGAACAATGCCATTTTCTTAAGCCAGCAGGACTTTAGCTCATGAGAAATAAACTTGTCTATTTATACCACTATGTTCTGCATTTAATACAGTAACTTCAACTTATTTACCTAAAATGTGAAGAAATGGCACTGTAATTTTAACTGGCTATCTCTATAAGGGCCAAAACAAAAAAAAAAGAAAAAAAAAAAAGAAAAGAAAAAAGAAAGAAAAAGAAACTAGATCCCTAAAACAATACACAAACAAAAAATAATTTTCTGATGGATTAGAGACCATTATAAAAAGCATAACTAAAAATTTTTGTAATGTATGAAAATATCTTCATGATTTGAATATGTAAGGACTTTTTAAATTAAAACAAAGAAAACAGGGCACCTGGGTGGCTCAGAGGGTTAAGCCTCTACCTTCGGCTCAGGTCACGATCTCAAGGTCCTGGGATAGAGGCCCACGTCAGGCTCTGCTCAGCGTCAGGAGCCTGCTTCCCCCTCTCTCTCTGCCTTCTTCTCTGCCTACCTGTGACCTCTCTCCGTCAAATAAATAAATAAAATCTTAAAAAAAAAAAAATGAACCATGAAAAATACTGATAAATTCTCCTACAGAGTGGCCACAAAATCTCTATGAAAGAAACTGTATCCCAACAAGAGATAAAAACTTAACCATTATTAGAGACCACTTTAAAAATTTCCAACAATCAACAGCTAAGATTTCCATAAGAAAAAGGGAAATATTTAAATGGGTGGAAAAAGAACACATAAATAATTTTAATTATGATGGCACAGAAAACTTGTGGCCATATTAAAACTCTATCCATTAAAATTAGCAGCTTTTGTTCATCAAGACACAGCATTAAGAAATACCAAGGAAAGCTACCAACTAAGACAGAATATCAGCAACAATCGTATGACCAACAGAAAATCAGTGATAATAATACATTAAAAAAAACTACAAAACTGGTTAAATTCAAATTTTTATTAGGCAAAGATACAAATAGGTATTTCACAAAGTTTCACAATAACAAAAACACTAACGGCCATAAATTCAATGTTGAGGGAAAATAAAACTGTAACACCTCACTAATAATTAGAAAAATATAAAGAAAGACCAAAGAAAATATTACACACTAAAATGTCAAAAATTAAGGAATTGAATACTTGACCAAAGGCTGATGAGAATATGAAATGGCAAGAACTCTTATACACTACTGTTAACATAAATTAGAGCAATACCTTAAAAATAATCTAGTATTATCTTGTAAAGTTCAACATACTCTACATCGTAGCAATATTTATTCTTAGATATATACTCTCAAAAACTTTTGCACACATGTACCAATACAAAAATGTTCAGAGCAGCACTGTTCTTAAATTAAAAATGGTAAATGAGCCAGGTGAATTCCAACAAGAAGAGATAAATCAGGGTATTTTCAGATTAATACTACATAGCAATGAGTATTACATAACTACAAAAGCACAGGTAATAATCAAAAACACTGTTAAAACACAAGTCACAGAAAACATAAAATGGGCATAACATTTTCCTAAGACTCAAGAAAACACAAAATAATATATTTTTGCCATATACATGGCAAAATCATATGTAAAAAGGATAAAATAATTCCTGGCCATCACTACACATGGCAGGGTAGAAGGGAAATTAAAAAGAACACAAAGCATATGCAACAGCATTGATAACACTCAATATTAATTAATTCCAAATTTTTAGAAAATTCAAGTCCAAACAATAGAAAATGTAATGTTCTCCCCAGCCCAAAATTTGTTATCATTAAATTTATTACAACTCCTTTCCAAAAACTTACATTTATCTGTTTTTAATACTCACACAAAACAGAATCACACCAGAAATGCTGCTTCACACTGTCTTCCTTTCATTTAATAAAACAGGTTAGAGATTCTTCAAAAACTCAACACTACTAATGTACTTCATTTTTTTAATCAACATTTTCATAGCATTCTGGTACACTTGGTAGTACCACGGTTTTTTTAATTCTCAAGCTATTATGTTTCAGTTATGTGCAATTCATCCTTGTATTTAAATACCCATGGAAGTCACAAAAGCAGATAATCTACGTAACCAGTAACTCCATAAAATCCACAAAAAAGAAATTGTACAAACCATATTTGCTCAAACACAGTAAGACATTTTGCTGAGGAAAAAGAAAAATAGAAAAGAATTTTACTGTTTTAGTTTAATCTGATGAAATTTTGAAATGGTTCCCAAATAACCTGGATCAAAACAAGCATATAAACCTCAAATACAGACTACTGTGAAAATTTATAAGACATTACTCCATTAAAAAAAATCTGGCAAAAGATTAAACTGAAAAGCCACTTCATCCTGCTCACAGTAAAAACCAATTCAAATTAATACATGTTAAGTGCCATCTCATGTATCAGACTAGCAACACCCCAATCACTGAACAATATACTGTACTGGGCAAGCTACTGAGAACAGAGTGTATAGAAAGTGCACTCATACACTTTCTATACAGCAGTACCAAAAAAAAAAAAAAAGACAAAAATTTCCATGTATAGCTACTGAATGATTTCCAGGATATACTTATCATTAAAAAGGAAGTTATACCTATTATAGTCTGTATACACTGCCACTTTCTTTCTAGGGTGATGGGAGGGAGCATGTAGGAAGCAGTTCACATTTGTTTACACTGGATAAGAGTATAAACCAAAAATTCATGAAAATGATACCTATAATGGCATAGAAAAAGCAAATTAGATTAGACAGGAATTTAAGGATCATTATAGATGTAATTTATTTTACTTTTCACTTGGGAAAATTAAGCCAAAAATGGGAGGGGTCCCTAAAAATCAAAACTAAAATGAAAACATTTAACCTATCAGCTTGGTAGTAGAACCACACATAGAATTCTCTCAATAAACTTCAAAATTCTGTAATTATACTATAAGGACAAAAATAACTGCAAAGAAATCTTAAATCATATTCAGTAATTACAATGTCAGTGCAATATTGATGTTCCTTTAAAAAACTAGTATATGAATGTAATATTTTGTTAATATCAGCAAGGAAAAATACTCAATGCACAAGAGTATAAATATCAAATCAGAAAAGTAAAAACTGCAAAGTTAAATATGAACTGAAAATAACAAATGAGCTCACGGTATTTGTCTTCAGAATACCGCTAGCTCTGTCCACTAAAAGAGCTTCGAAGTAATAACAACCTCACAGCAATTAGTACCTCTGCACTCATATTACTGTGGTCTCTAAGGACCACTATCCACCCAAAGGAACCAGAATTTGCTTAAAGAAATGGCTAGCTACAGGTCTGGACCGAGAAATGGTACTTCAAGCAAGTATCAAAGCTACCCTGTTATGAGCTCTCACTGGCTCAAGATCAAAGACTCTTTAAAGAACGATCACTGCACCAAGACTGGAAAATAAATGTAAAAGTCCTTGCTACCACAACAATTCTAACAACAACAAAAAACTCACACTGGCTAAACTGGAGATTACTGCAATAACCAACTCATAAGGAAATGTTTTTAAAGTCAAAATCTAACCTGTTTTCTTATAAAAAGGATATTCCAGTATGACAAATATTTGATGTAAAAACTTAACAGAGGAATCTGAAATATGCAGGGGTAAAAAGAACATCACCATTTTTGCAATGCCCAAGGAAACTCGCAATCATCAACTAATAAAATCAAGGTGAAAGGATGATGGAGCGCTCTATATTGGATGCATCACAGGGACAAAACCCAAACCTACTGAAAGATGTTAACATCGCAAAGAGATAATTAGACATATTCCTCCTACTGTGATACAATAGGAATTACAAAGAGCACAGCTACAAAATACCCCTGCTAAAAAGTAAGCCAGAATCTGATCAAGCCTCATCTCAGGAAATAGGAGATGAAAACATATAAAATGACATGGAGGTATAATCACCGAAATCAGCAAAGTGGAAAAATTAAACAGAATAGATAACCCAATTTCTCTAATAATCAATAAAAGAAAAAGCAATAAAGGTAGAGGGGAAGGTAAACTGATTTATAAAGAGACTTTAAAGACATTAAATAAACCAACATACTGACTTTCCTTCATTCCTGTTTTGAAAGGGGGAAAAGACATTTTTGAGGCAATTGGGAAATTTGGACTACTATCGGAAATTCGATAATATTAAGAAACTATTTTAAATTTTATTTAGCTATAATAATGGTATCAATATCACCCAAAGGAGATTGTATCTGTTAGAGACACACAATAAAATATTTAGGGATGGCATGAAATTATCTAGATTTCCTTTAATATTCTCCAAAAGGAAGAATTTGTGTATTACTGTACTTTTGTGTATCCTGGAAATTTAATAATAAAGCTTAAAAAATTAAAATGACAAAAACTGACACATATATATGGAAAGACATTTTGTGCTCATAGACTAGAAAAATCAATATTGTTAGAATGTTCATTTTACCCAAAGCAATCTACAGATTCAATGCAATTCTTATCAAAATTCCAATGGCATTTTTTCACAGACATAGAACACACAATGCTACTGTACGTATGGAATAGCAAAGGACCCGAATAGCCAAAGCAATCTTGAGAAAGAACAACAAAGCCAGAGACATCACACTTTCTGATTTCAAATTAGTAATCAAAATAGGACAGTACTGGCATAAAAACCAGATACACAGATCAATGGAACAGAAATACACCCATATATATAGGGTCAATTAATTTATGACAAAAAAAGCCAAAAACATAAAATGGGGAAATACAGTCTCTTCAATAAATGATACTAAGAAAACTGAACAGCCACATGAAAAGAATGAAACGACTACCTCACACCTTACACAAAAATTAACTCAAAATAGATTAAATACTTGAATATAAGACCTGAAACCATAAAACTCCTAAGAAAAAACATAGGTGATAAGCTCCTTAACAGTCTAGGTAATGATTTCTTGAATTTGACACAAAAGCAAAGGCAACCTGAGGACTTCAGATTGTGAGAAAATATTTGCAAGTCATCCACAGTTGTCCCCTTTTATCTATAATTTCAGTTACATGTGGTCAACAATAGTCTGGAAGCAGATGATCCCTCTTCTGAAGTATTGTCAGAAGGTCAATACCATCATAATCCTACATCACAATGCCTACATCATTCACTCACTTCATCTCATCACATAGCCACTTTATTGAATCATAAGAAGGGTAAGTACAGTACGAGAGAGAGATCACATTCACCTAACTATAAATAATACTATTTTATGTTATTGTTGTTAATCTCTTACTGTACCTCATTTGCAAGTTAAAGTTTACCACAAGTATGCATGTGCAGCAAAAACGTAATTTGTATAGAATTAGGTACTATTTAGTTTTAGCTATCCACTGGATGGAAATATGCACTACTGTACTTGATAATATCCAAAAATATAAAGAACTCATATGACTCAGAAAAAAAATTAAAAATGGGCAGATGATCTGAACAGACATCTTTCCAAAGACAGGTATATGGCCAAGAGGTGTGCAAAAAAGTGTTCAACATCACAGATCATCGGAGTAATGCAAATCAAAACCACAATGAGGTACCACCTCACAAATGTTAGAATGTCCACTGATGGATGAATGGATAAAGACAATGTGGTGTGGAATATTATTCAGGCATAAATGGAAATCCTACTACTTACAACAGGGATGGACCCTGAGAGTATTATGCTAAGTCAGAGAAAGACAAGTACCGTATGTACAATCTCACTTATATGTAAAATCTAATTAAAAAAAAAAACTGGGATACCTGGGTGGCTCAGTCATTTAAGCGTCGACCTTCAGCTAGGGTCATGATCCCAGGATCCTGGGATTGAGCCCCACATTGGGCTCCTTACTTGGCAGGGTGCCTGCTTCTGCCTCTGCCTGTTGTTCTCCCTGCTTGTGCTCACTGTCTTGATCTATCTCTGACAAATAAATAAATAACATCTTTAAAAAGGGAAAAATCATCTTCAAAAAAAAAAACAAACCCTAAAAACTGAATTCACAGATAAAAAAACAGATGGGTGGTTGCCAAAGGTAGAGGATGGACAAAATGGATGTAGGTGGCCAAAACACACAAACTTGCAGTTATAAAAGAATCGTGGGGATGCAATGAATTGTTAAAGAATATAAGTAAAAGTAAAGCACTGTTACTGTAATTAATAATACTGTATTGTATACTTCAAAGTGCTAATAGAATAAAATCTTAAAAATCCCCATTATAAGCAAAAAAATATTAAGTATATGTGGTGATGGATGTTTAAATTTATCCAGGTAATTGCTTCATAACATACATATATATCAAATCATTATGCTGTACACGTGAAACTAATAGTGTTATATGTTAATTATTTCTCACCTTAAAAAAAGAGATCTCTAAAAGCAAAAACTTACTGCCAAAAGTAACACCTAATCTTCCTTAATCCTGAATGCATTTTTTTAAACAAGAAAGTCAATGAGCTCAGGATCTAAAGTGGACTAAAACAAAATAAACCTAGCATGAGGTGGAAAAGTAAGGATAAAAACAGAGACTAATGAATTACAGAAGCAAAAAAAAAAATCTAAAAGCTGGTTCTTTGTACAGACTAGTAAAATAAAGTCCCTAAAATAAGGACATGTTTAATATTAGCAATACAAAGGGGAAAATTTAAAAATGCTATCTAATTCTGAGAAATCTGAAGCCCAGCAAAACATAATTTTCTAGAAAAACACTGAATATACCAGTACTTTGGAAGAAACTGAACTGTTAACGAAGTATCCTTCTTTCCTCACCCGTTGCACATGAGCTGTTTAAAATCTTTTTAATATACAGGGGAAATGATGGAAGTACAGATAGTGCTGATTAACTTGGGTAAAATCACTGGTGATTTAATTTTTTTCCTTTTTGCCTAAAGCATTAAGCATGACCTCTATAATTAGAGAAAATGTTATACGGAAGAAAGAGGTAAATTTTTCAAAGAGATGTTAAAGTTCTCTCCATTTGACTTCAGGTATTGCCATCTTATTTTATTGATAATGGAAATATTTCCCCAATTATCTTATAAACTTAGTGCAATTTATTTAAAACCCAAAGTCTTCATGGAACTCAGCCAAATGATCTTAAAATATACATAGTAAAGAAAATGTTCTTCAAAACAATTTTGAAGAACAAAGTTGTGAAATTCGCTCCACAAGACTGCAAGGTGCTATAGGAAATTAAGATACTGTGTTCCAAACAATGAAACAGAATAGACAGTCCAGAAACAGTTCCATGCATATATGGAAACCTGACAGCTAACACTGCAGATACTGGGAAAAGAACATGAACTATTAAATTAAGTTGGTACTAAATTTGTTATCCATAATTAAATCTCAATCATACACCATACAAAAATTAAAATTCCAGGTAGACTGAGGCCCTAAATGTGAAGACCAAAATTTCAAAATGTTCAAAATAAAACCCACTGTATGTAAGACCTTGAGTTAAAGAAAAATTTCTAAAAAAAAAAATTTTTTTCTTAAAACCAAAACATAAATGGTAAAATTTCCAACTTCTGTTCCTCAATTAAAAAAAAAAGCCACAGACACAAGTTAATTGTAGTATATTTAAGTAACATGGTTTTCAAATCCACAATATACAATTAGGAAAAAGATTAAAAATTACATTAAAAAGAAAATGCACAGACTACATGAACAGGTATTTTAACAGTAGAAACGTTAGTGGCCTATAAACTAAGAAAATGTAAAAAAAAAAAAAAAAAAAAAAAAGAAAGAAAATGTACCATTCATACTCAGGGAATTCAAACAAAACAAGACACTATTCACATGTTCCTTAAATTGATAATTAAAAAGTCCAACAATGCCAATTATCAGAAAAGATGTGCAGAAACAAATTCTCATACACTGCTAGTAGAGTATCAATTAGTACAAACACTTAGAAATGCAACATGTCAATATCCAACCAACCTGAAAACAGAAACACTATAATCCAGTGATTCCACTTCCATAGAAACTTGATTAGTAACACTTATAACAGGAAAAATTGGAAACAACCTCAGTATTTGTCAACAGGGTAATGGTATACTCATATAATCGCATACCATATGGCAAGGAAAGCAAATGAATTAGAGCCACATATAAACTTAGGTTAAAAATAATAATAATATTGAACAGGAAGGACAAGTTACAGAATACACTCAGCACATGGCACATATAAATAAATTAAACATGTAAAACAAAACCATATATTGCTTAGCATACAAAAAGATAACACATAGAGGGAAAGTATACACAGGAATGGCAAACAACAAACTCAAGATAATGGTTACCTAGGTAAAAGTACAGGAAAAGTATATAGAGGATGCAAAGAACTGAATGTTAATAATGCCCAAAATTTAAATGTTGAAGTTAAAACTCCCAATGTCATGGTATTTGGAAATGGAGACTTTGGGAGATAATTAGGGTTAAATGAGATCCAACTCCATACCCTCCAAATTCTATATTTTCAAAGGAATCCTCCACAGAACCTTTCTTTAATACCATTAAAATGAATTTACTTTGCATCCTATTATTTTACCTTTATTCTCTCTGACTTCTTTTGGATGTCTTCAATTTTAGTCACCCCATTCTCCAATTACTTTAGAAGCTATATACCCTATCCCTATTTTTACTGTGCTGACCCTTACAGTTTTAAAATGTAAACTTATCTGATTCACTTTGGACTTGAAATTTCCATCCTCCAGACTGGTAATGTCCAAAAGAAATATAAGATGAGCAACACATCTTATCAATGTTCTAATAACCATATTTTAGAAAGTAAAAAGGATACAAATGGTATTTTATTTAATCCAAAATACTGTCAACATGTAAGGTATAAAAAATGACATTCTTTTATCATAATAAGTCTTGGAAATTTATGTGCATTTCACAACTGCAGATTAGTTTAGACTAGTCACAAATCAACTGCTCAATAACCATGTATAACTAGTCACTACTATATTGGGACGACACAGCTCAAAACAATACTAAAATCATCAGAACTTAAACATCAATTACTCGACTACTCTCTTACATGTTATTATGATTTAATACTTTTAGTTCTATTTTTTAACCCCCAAACCAATCACTGCCATGACTTTCTTATACTGTTAGTGATTAAAATTACCCACAGTCCTACCAATTTTTTGATTAACCATATTTCTCCTACCTCAAACCTCCTTTCTGGAGTCATCGACCTTCTTTCTAAAGTACAACCTCTAGAAATTCTTTGGTGGGTCTGTTGATCAATTTCCTCAATTGCCTTTCTTGGTAGAAAGGAAGGGGAAGGAATGTTTCTGACACTATTTTGTTTTTCTAATTATTAATAATTAGAAATAATTAATTATAATAATTAGAAATAATTAATAATTCAGATTATAGAATAGGTAGTTATTTTCATTCAACACTTTAAAGATACTATTTCACTATTTTCTGTACCCTATGTTGAAACAGTATATTTTCTTTCCAGTTCTTATTCTTTCTTAAGAAATCTGATTCTTTTGGGCGCCTAGGTGGCTCAGAGGGTTAAGCCTCTGCCTTCAGCTCAGGTCATGATATCAGGGTCCTGGGATGGAGTTCCACATCAGGCTCTCTGCTCAGCGGGGCGCCTGCTTCCCCCTCTTTCTCTACCTGCTTCTCTGCCTATTTGTGATCTCTCTGTGTGCCAAATAAATAAAATCTTTAAAAAAAAAAGAAATCTGATTTTTCTATGGCTGCTTTAAAGAGCTCTGTGTCTGGTGGTCTGCTCTTTGTGATATGTCTAAGTTTTCTTATGCTTCCTAAACCTAAAAATTCATGAAGCACATCAATTTTTGAAAATTATGACTCTTTTATTTTAAATTTTCATATTCTGCTTCTCTGCAATCTTTCTCTTTCTGGTAGTCTATTTAGATACTTGTTAGAATTCATCTTCCTTTCCTTTATATCTCTTAACCCATCTACTATTTTCATCTCTTTGTTGCTCTGTGTTAAATTGAGTACTTTTTATCTTTTAGTTAACCAATTCTCTCTTCAGTGTTATCTAACTAGCTGTTTTTAACATGGACTCCAGGTTCTCTTAAAAATTAATGTAACTTGGGAGGGCACCTGGTTGACTCAGTTGGAAGAGCATGTGACTCTTGATTTTGGAGTCTTGTGTTTTAGCCCCATATTAGACACAGAGATTACTTAAAAAAAAAAACAAAAAACCTATTTTCTAAAAATTATGTGCACTTGAAACTAATACCGTAGGTTAACTACACTTCAATTAAAAAAATTAACTTTTAAACAAAATATATTATTTGGCATCTAGAGGTGCTCCTTCCAAGTCAGGTATATAAAGAACTCTAGTAACAACCACGATCATCATTTAAGCACTTATGTGCCATTCTGTTCTAAATTTTACATGTTATTTTATCTCACCTTTGAAATAACTTTTGAGGTAGGTCCTATTAAGTTAAAACCATTTAAAAATGTGTTAAACAAAGTTTAAAGATTACCTTCAGTGTTACAGGCAACATCCTAGCCTGCTAGCAAATTCTAGATCACGTGTTCTTAACTTGACAAGATCTCCACTGAAAAAACATTCTTATCCACCATCAATAACTTCAATTTACATTAAATTTTAACACTGTGTTCCTATTAAACAAATTTTAAAGGAAATTTAAGATACACTTCTCTTACACATTCTTTAAGAACACTGAGGAAGAGATGCTTATTAAGCACAGACTATGCTGACCACAAATAAGGAGAAAGAGGTTAATACAAGAATTATTCGGAATAATATTTTACACACACACACACACATCACATCACACAGCATATGTCTTCTAATGGAAAAACATACCACAGCTTAAAAAATATTACCAAAAAACAAGCAAAAAGAGAATATGATGGTCTCTAGATCCAACACCAATGATACATGAGCATTTTAAATTGCAACATCAGAACACAATTAGTAGATGCAGACTGGGGCAACTCTGGGGCAACTCTATGGGACCAACAAGTTTTCTTCAAAAATAAAATGCAAGGTAAAAAAAAAAAAAAAAAAAAAACCCCAAAAAGGTGAAAGGAGAACTTGCAGATTAAAAGGAATAAAACATGCATATCGATATACTGAATCTGTTCATTGTATTTGATCCTGATCTCTCCCTCCCACTAAAAAAAAAAAAAATACTATAAAAATACTATGACTTTTTTTTTTTTTTAAAGATTTTATTTATTTGACAGAAACACAGAGAGAAAGGAAACACAAAGCAGGGGGAGAGGGAGAAGGAGGCTTTCCGTGGGGCAGGCAGCCCAATGCGGGGCTGGATCCCGGGTCTCCGGGATCATGACCTGACAGAAGGCAGAGGCTTATCCACTGAGCCACATAATTTATGTGAAGTGGCACTATATTAGTCAAAAGAAGAGGGTGTAAGTTGGATGCAAAAATCAAATTCCAACTTTATACTATATACAAAAACTACACTTTAAATCTAAGGACACAAATAGGTTGAAAGTGAAAGAATGGGAAAAGATATATCATGTGAACTCCATTCAAGAGAAAGCCAAGATGCCAAATCAATATCATAAAAAATAGATTTTAAAGCAAAGAATATTACCAAGGATAAAAGTGATCACCACATAATAAAAAAGGAGCTGATGCACAAACAGGACACAGTAATCCTAAAACATTTACATACTAATCATAAACTTCAAAAAAATTAGTAAGTGCAAGGAAAAACAGATACATGGACAAGTAAAAGAGACTTCAATACCCTTCCCTCAATGTGTTAGCACAACAGAAAATCAGGAAGGACAGAAATCACCTCAACGTTATCAATAAACTTAATATAATTGGTATTTATAGAGCACTACCTAACAGAAGAATACACATCCCTATAAAGTACATGTAAAACTTAAGATATGTATTTGGGTCATAAAACAAGTCTCAACAAACTTACAAAAGATTCAAGTCTTACAATATGTTCTCTAGCTACAATGAAATTAGAGTAACAGAAACACCAACAGAAAACTCCAACAAATACTTGGCAATTAAATAAATAACATGGGTCTGATTAACATGGGTCAAAAAAGTATATCAGAATGTATCTGAACTAAATAAAAAGTATGCATGTCAAAATTTGAGAGCTGCCACAAAAGCTGTACTTAAAAGGGTAATACATAGCACTAAGCCTCTACATTAGAAAAGGTATGTCAGTGATATCAGCATCAACATAACTAAGCTGAAAAAGAAGAACTAAATGCCAAGCAGAACAAACTAAAAGAGCAGATATCAATAAAATAGGAAACAGAAAATTCAGTGAAACCAAAAGCTGATTTTTGGAGAATATTAATAACATTAATCAGTATCAGGAAATGGGAGAAGTGACATTACTACAGATTCTACAGACATCAACAGTATAAAAAGGTAGTATCATAAATGACTCCATGCAAATAAACTCAGTAACTTGGATGAAATGGAATAAGTCTATGGAAGGTACAAATAATCAAAGCTCACTTAAGAAGAAACAGATAGCCCAAATAGCCCTATATCCAATTAAATAAATATGTCATTTAAAACTTCCACAAAGAAAACAAACATCTTCACTGGTGAACTGTCCCCAAACATTTAAGAGATAACATATGTTCACCCTGACATAAGGAACAAAGTAAAGATGCTTGCTCTCATCACTTCTATTCAGCATTGTACAAGATGCCACAGGCAGGAAAGAAAAATGGCATCCAGACAGGAAATGAATAAGATACACAGTGTGTGTAGAAAATCTGATGATATCTACAAAAAAGCTATTAGATCTAACAAGTTAGTCTGGCAAGAGTAAAGAATACAAGAACATACAGTAATATTTGTGTTTCTTTACACTTAACTGGAAACTGAGAATTTTAAATCATCACCATTTACAATAGCACCAAAAAACATGAAACAGGGATAAATCTGACAAAAATGTACAGAAACTATACACTGAAAACACTTCTGGAAGAAATTAAAAGAAGATCTAGGTAAAAAGATGAGCTGTGTTCATGAGTGGGAAAACTCAAGATTGTTAGGATGTCAATTTACCACAAACTGCTTTACATATTCAAGTTAATTGCAGTAAAATCCTAGCAAGCTTTTTTGTATAAATTGACTCATAATACAGGACATGAGAAGAGCCAAAACAACTTGGAGAAAGAACAAAGAGGACCATGACTGCTTGATTTCAAGATTATTTAATATAAAATCATAGTAATTAAGACAGGTTTTTTGGCATCTAGAAGGACAAAAATGGGTCAACAGAAAAGGATACAGTACAGAAAAAGAATCATAAATACAAAGATAGTTGATTTTTTTTACAAAGGTGCAAAGCCAATTCAATGAACCAAGGACAGCCTTTACAACAAACGGTGTCAGAAAAAGATTAAGTCCATAACCCAAAACAAAAAATACTGACTTATATTTTGCACCATACTAAAAAAAATTAACTCAAAAAAAACTTAAATGCAAAACTAAAAACTGTAAAACTTCAATTAGAAATCAAAGGAGAGGGGCGCCTGGGTGGCTCAGTTGGTTAAGGGACTGTCTTCGCTCAGGTCATAATCCCAGAGTGGGGGATCAAGCCCCGTATCTGGCCTCCTGCTCAGCGGGAAGCCTGCTTCTCCCTCTCTCACTCCCCCTGCTTGTGTTCCCTCTCTAGCTGTGTTTCTCTCTCTTAAAAAAAAAAGAAAGAAAGAAATCAAAGGAGAACATCCTTGTGACCTTGGGTTAGATGGCTTAGATATGACAACAAAAACATGAGACATACAAGGTAAAATCGGTAAACTTCAGTTTTTTAGAATTAAAAACTGCTGTTCTTCAAAAGGCACTACTGAGAAAGTGAAAACACAAATAGCAGAAAATAATAACCATGTAGCTGATTAAGGACTTATACCCAGAATGAAGGCCTCTTAAAACTCAACAGTAACCCAATTTAAAAAGTGGGTAAGAGAGAGTCCTGTCACCCAAGATGATACAGAGCTGGCAAAAAGCACATGAAAAGATAATTAACATCACAGATAATACAGAAATGCAAATTAAAACCACAAGGAGATTACCACTTCACACCTACCAGAATGTCTATAATCAGACAATCACAGGCATTAGAGAAAATATGGAAGGACTGGAAATCTCATACCCTACTGGTGGCAATGTAAAATAATAATACAACCACTTCACTGGTGGTGAACTGCCCCCAAACATTTAAGAGATAACATTTTCCATTGGGAAACGGTCTGCAGTTTCTTAAAACTTTAAAAAGTTAAAAGCATATGCCTATCATATGATCCAGCTATTCCAATCATATTTCCCCAGAAGATATGAAAGTTCCCACAAAGACTTCCAAGTATATTCACAGTAGCTTTATTCAGAATAGTCAAAAACTGAAAGACAACCCAAATGTTCAAGAGTTGAATAGATAAACAAACTTCTGTATATCCATAAAATGTAATATTACTAAGCAAGAAAAAGGAATAGACTACTGATGGACAACACGGATAAATCTCAAAATAATTACACTGCGTGAAATAAGACCCCCCCCAAAAGGGGGGCACATTTTGATTCATTTAAAATTCTAAAAAATGCAAACTAACCTATAGTGATAGAAAGCAGATCAATGGTTGCTTGAGGAAGGAAGGCAGAAGGGAGGGATTACAAAAGGGCAAATATTTTGGGGGATAATGGATATTCATTATTTGTTGTGGTAATTTTCTCAGGTGTATTTATATGTCACAAATTGTACACTTTAGATATGTGCAGTTTATTTTATGTCAAATTCTACCTCAATACGACTATTATTTTTAAAAGGCAAGATGTGGGCCAGTACCTGTGCTATGAAAGCATTTGTATAAATATGGATGCTAACGTTTGATAACATACAAACTAATATGACTTCAAGAAAAAAAAATGCACCAGAAAATATTTAACGTAATTAACTACACCTGAAAAACAGGACTAGGACTCAGGGAGAATACTTACCACCATGATTTTTAACCATGCATATTAAAAATATATATACATATGAAAACTTAATTTCTCGTACACAGGCAAGACTCCCAAGCAAAAATTCTTAACCACTATCTCAGAAAAATTCATAAAACAAAACTTCAGTTATTCAAGTTTTTATATTGAACAATAGATTTTTAAAAAGGTTGGCAATTATTTTTACATCATTTTCCAATTTTTTTTTCCTCAAACTACTAATACAGAAAACTGTAAAACCAGTAAGCCATACCTGGATATCTAATTCTTTTCCTCCTCATTTCTACTGCCTTCTCTCCTCATCCACTAACAGTGGCCAACTCAGACTCCTATCATTCATTCTTTTACAAATTCCAGAGGATACCAATTTGGATGGTAACTATACATTCTATATCTTGCACTGTTGGCCTATTCCAGACTTCAAATCCTTCGACTACCTCAACTTAGAAAGTATCATTGCAAAATAAGAATACCTTCCCCAGAAAAAACTCACTATTTCTCCCCTAATCTATGTAATAACTAAAAAAATAAGCCTAAATACTAAAGTATGGACAAATATCAAGTGCAGTGCATTATAGGGCAGAGAACAAAAAATAAGAAAAAAAATATCTCTTAGAGTATTCTAAAGAATATCACATTGTTGTGGATGAAATTTTAAGAACTCCAAAGAATATTGTAAATAGTCACCATCTAAGGACACTAAGGACACAGCCTCTCAAGACTACTCACACCTGAAAGGGGAAAATGTCACTGCATCAGCAAATATTTGTGTATGAGGCCTTTAAGAATGTACCAGGTTTGAAAAATTTAAAACAAAACAGAAGACAAGGACCATGCCCCAACAAGGTAGACAGGTTTGCAAACAAAAATTTTAACAAAGTACCCTGTTAAAATATGCAAGGATTCAAGGAAATAAAAGGCCTAAGCATTAGAACTAAGGACTAAAGGAGTAGTTTTCTTGGCCAAAAAGTGAGGAAAGATTCCAAATGATCCATACCTTAAGGCCTATTTTCCTTTAATGGAAAGACAAACCAGCTCTTAACTTCTGACTAATTTGAAGCTAATTGCCTAAACAAGTTTCTTTTAAGTATCAAGATAACAGATTTCTAATGTGGCTAATTGTTGACATGTGTATTTTAGTATTCATAATCAAAAGTTTAAAAAAAATCTTAGATTAATAAAATTACATGATTTAGGTCAAATCACGTATTTGTCCATTTAAACCATAATTTCCCCTCAGAAAATTAGGATATCATTTATATTATCACAAAAAGCCATGTCTGAAAGCATTTTTCAACCCTGAACAGCACTCATACCTACTTTAAAAACGTTCTAAGACTGCCTTTCTAGAAAAATTTAGTTTTTCTCTATTTAGATAAACCATGTAACTCAACTTTAAAAAATTCAACAGAAGTTTACACCTTCGTTAACTCTAACTTTCAAAAGCTAATTGAAAATTTCCATTAATAGTAACAGCAGATTCAACAATTCAGTTTTCATTAGTTTCAAACAAATTTTTCCTACCTTCACGCCAACTGCAACCTCAGTGACAATTCTGTAAAGAAAAAAAAAAATAGTTTCAACCTCATTATTTTTCTAATGATCACTGTTGGGACTCTAAAACTTCAGGGTAGTTCATCATTCATAAATCCTCCACTCACCATGCAAATAGAAAACAAACAGATTGTCACTGACACTTCTTTGTACTATTTTCAACTGAGTTTTCTAGAAATTGCTTTCAAACTTGAGATGAAATTCACTAAACTTCCTGTATTTTTTAAACAACCCTTTCAATAGCAGAAAGAACAAAATCCTCAACACTATAATGCCACGTACGCATTCTAAGCTTATTAATCTAAGCTTGTACACTTAGATTAATAATTTAAAATGTAAACTCTTTAGGTATCTTGATAGAATCAGGAAACATTAATTCCACTGCCAAGTTCTGTTATCAATTTCCATGTTTATCTGGTGAAATAGTGAACTTCTCTAGATTTGTTTCATGTGGAAAAGAATCTCTAAATAACCTCTAGGATAATTTAAGTTTTGTTAACTCTGATATGGTCTTCCCTTAGTATCTTAAGAACACTGAATTCCGAACACTTAAAATAAACTCATATTTTATTTGGCCCTTATGTTGTCACTGATTCTAATAAATGTGCTTTTTAAATGACACATTCTTACACCCCCCAGAAGGGCTGAATATAGCTGTATTTTCGCCCTCAAGGGTGCCTCTTTTCCAACAATTAGTTAAATCACTGAGAGTCTTTTCAGATGTAGAGCATTAAATACCGGGGAGACCCCTGTCTGTGTCATTTCCCAAAGCCCTTGCCTCACCTCACTCAGCATTCTGTCTCCACTCGGGCTCTCAAAGATGCAGCACGGTTCTGCTTTTTGTAGTTGTTTCTGTTTTTCCAGAAACTGGTCAAAGTGTCTTTAAAAAATGGCCCTGTGTTGACTGCTCTTGTTTCTGCCATGGCTGTTGGCCTATGCCCATGTGACTGATGCCGACAACAAACACTTGGTTTTTTAAGATGATTTAATTTTTGGGCCCTTTTGCCAAGCCTTGAATGTTCTTAGGCCCCCACAAAAAGGCATTTTTTCTGTCTCCCGCCCCCACTACCAGACTCAAGTGAAAACAAAGGAGTATGACATCTGCCTTCCCCCTTCCTCCCGCCGCCGCACGCCCTCCCCGCCCCCCCTTCCCCAGCGGCTCCCACTTAGCTTTCCCCCGAGCTCCCGCCACCGGCATCTCCCCCCGCCAGGGCGGGCCGGGCGAGGCCGGGGAGCTGGGGACGGCTAGAGTACACACAGATGCCTCTCTTTCCCCCCAACATGCCCACACAGGCCTCCCTCTTTGGCACTACAGTCGCTTCCACAGGCGCGGCTACCCAGGGTTCGGGTCCCAGGTTACCGATCGAAATGGCTCCTAAGAGGGGGCAGGGACGGGCCAGACGTTCTGGGGTTCCCCCCCATCCCCCGCCGCCAAGCCTGTGCCCGCTCCCCCTCCGAGGTCGTCGTCCCCGCCATCGCCCCAATGCCTCTCCTGTCTACAAGCCCGCTTTCTTCTCATTTTCTCGACCGGAGCCCGCCGGGGGAAGCGAAGGGAGGGGTGTGTGCGATGGGGCGGGGGTTGGGTAACGGCAGCCCAGCCCTGGGAGGGGCTGCCGGAGGGTTTCTGGCCGACCCCGGACCGAGCCGAACGACGGTCCAACTCCCCTCTCACACACCACCTCGCCGGCCCCATTACGTACCCGTCCATTGCCGAACCGGACAAAGCTTCGCTCACAAGAACCGAGCCACGCAGCCAGCGAGACACACAAGCGGCGAGAAAATGGCGGCCAGGGCCCGACGGAAATTGCCGAAGGTGCGGGAGCGCACGGGGCAGCGCGCGGCAGCGGCGGCGGCGGAAAGAGCCGAGCGCGCCGGCGCCCGGCTGCGGGAGGCAAGCGGCGGGGCGCGGGGACGAGGGGGAGTGGGCGCCGCCACCGTCGCTTCCTACGCGCCGCCGCGCGCCTGGGGCCCTCCGCCCTTCTCTTTCCACCCTCCGCACTCTGGGCCCAGGCCTGCTGCTGTGCAGCTCGGCTGCCTGATTTCCTTTTGCGCGCTCCTCCAAGTCCCTGATGTCTTTCCTTGGAGGCGTCGGTGGTCCACCTCTCAATCCTCACCCACTGACCTCAGGAGGGTAGTCCCTGAAACTGCAGCGCTATCCCCAGCAGCCTCCACTCTCCCTTCCAAACCAGGTCCCAACTGGGGTACCCTCGACCTACTGGGCCAAGGAAGAACTATTTTATAGCGTTCTTCTTACGCCATCTTTTATTTGCAGACCCTCTCCATCCTCTAAAACAAAAACCGATACAAAAAACAAAACACCTTTACCCCATTAAATGAGCACGGTTTATTACATATCAGACCGAAACCTTCGCTTTTGCTTCCAGACACTTCCACGCCAACTGGAGGAAAATGTGATTCTCACCTCAGCTGGTTAGCGGGTACCTGTAGGAAATAGTCGCAATGCCCTGGATGGAAAAGAAAACCAGTTGAGCCATGCGATAGAGTAGGTACGAAAAATGCTATAAGTTATGATCTATCATTTGGGGGCTTGAAAGGGAAAGTGGGCTGGGAGTAGTACCTCAGCCTTCACCATTGGTTAGAGATGAAAGGAGCATTAAAATGGGCCATACATATTGACTCCCTTTTCCGTGTATCTCACGGTCTCCATTTTAATTCTAATAACATATTGGATCTTTACTTAAACATGTTTTTCAGAGGTTCAACAAAGTTTGAACAAGCATCCACTTAGGAGAAATTTGCTCAGTGGGTGACTGCTTTACCAGCAATTTACCCTCATCTCCACCCATCACCCCCAACCACAACACAAAGAGAAATGTACTTATATTCCTGAGGAACGAAAAATATTCCCTATATTTCTCCAGTCACTCTCAGTGTCCAGTCTGGTTTTCCTATACATCCTTCATACAACCGTCTTACCCCATTACTAATTGGAATTTCACTGTACTAACTGGTACTTTCTGTATAATTCATAAAATTATATTATTTTTAAGGCAGATAGAGCTTAAATAGCATCTTGTCTAAACATTGTGCTATAGAACTCTCCAAAGCACACAAATGTTAAAAACCTTGACTTACCTCATAGATTGGCCATCCTTAAAAATATCTATTTCCAACAAACAATACTTTCCCTTTGCTTTCACCATTGACTTACAATACATAAAGGACCCATTATATGCCATTAATAATCACTTTTCACCTATCTGTGGTTTTGTACATGTATTCTCCCTCAACAATTAATATGTAAGCTCCCAAAGGGCAGGAACTCTAGCATAATTTTCTGTATTTTTCACATTGACTCAATCAACATTGATCTATTAGGAAAGACAAACTATCTCATTAGGGGCAGCCTGTCCTTAGGTGCCAAAAGAAATTACAGTATTCACAAAAACACATTTTTCTTGATTTTTTTCCCCTAATAAAGTACAAGACTATGAACAAACAGTAGTCATATACTTGCTTATTTAAACCCATCACTATCTAGAAAAGATTTAAGATTCTTTACAAGTCAAGTCATATAAAATACTAGATGAAATAAAGTCAAGTAAGAGGGAATAAGATAAAAGGACAAAAGTATAATATGGAGTCAGGAAAGAGGCTAATGCAACAATGTGTATCGCAAAAGCATGTTGATTAAAACCTGGGTTCAAATGGGAGCTCTTTCATTTAGCAGCTCTGTGACATTAGGCATGTTCATTAACCTCTCCAGGAAAAAGTTTCCATTATTGAAAATAATGGGATTTACTTTACTAAAAATGAAAATGGGATTAAAAATAGGGCCTTCATCCTAGATGGTTCTGAAGTCTAAATACCTTAATGTATGTAAAGCACCTCTCTAGTTCAGTGATGGGTTATAGTAAATATTCAATAAAGGGGGCTATCATACTTACTATTTTTGTTATTAACTATTATTATTCACTTGACAAATAACTGGTAACAAATTTAGCTCCTGGATTATTAACGGCCAACAATATTGGTATAAATACATCTAACTAGAGATTTTCACGAAGGTTAAACATGTCACTGAAGTAATTAGATTGGCTGGAATCTAGTGGAATAAATCTGGGAAAATGTCATAGATAAATTTCTGAAACCTCATCCCAATCTAAATTTGTATATTTTCTGAGTTAACCATGGGACAGATTATTAATCTCAACATTAGCAGATGGTCAACCTTTGTAATACATGACAAGATTATATTAGTGTTTATGGATCCCTAACAAAATAAGGCAATAAAAAGTGAAGTGCCTATACAGTATTATTTTATACCCATATCATATACCCATATCTTTTATCAGTGTAATGATTTGTTCTTTCCCTTCTGAGTGGTAAATGTTTTGAACTTTTACAGAGGTTTACACTTACATGAACAATGATTAAATCTAAATTACAGTGTATACTGAGCCAAAATGAGATCTAATATGGATGCAATAAAAGTAGGAAATAGGATTTTGTTCATGATGTTCTGATTTTATTCCTATCTCTACCTCTCATCTGCTTATATTACCAAAGACTTCCTTTAACTTTTTCATAAAGCAGTTTCTTATGAGATGAAGGAATACTAATATCAATTAGATCAGGTTTTTTGCTATGTATTTTTGATATAGGTGATATAAATTCAAAATAGGAAGGTTAATTCAAAAGATATGAAAGCATATATAAAATGCCTCGAAAGGGCAAATAGAGATAGAAAATAGATTACTGATTGCCTTGGACTGGGAGTGAAAGTGGGAACTAATTGTAAATGAACATAGGTTTCTTTTTAGGCCAATGGAAACTTTCTAAAACTAGATGGTAGTGATAGTTGTACAATATACTAAAGAATATTCATTGTATTATACAGTTAATATTGGTGAATTTTATAGTATATAAATTATATATCAATAAAGTGGTTACAAAAAGGAAAAGCATATACCTTCCACTCCTGCTCCTATCTACCCTATAAAGCAACCCATGTTACCAGTTTATTGCATAATGTTCAATGCATAAATTGACCACATATATAGTTTTAGTTTTTATTTTGAAATAATAATTACAGTATACACTTTTCTGCAGCTTATGTGTTAACCTTAAAAAATGTTGTAGAGATCTTTCCTTATCTGTGCATTTAGAATTGTCTCATTCTTTATATATGGCTGCATAATATTCCACCAAATGAGTAAATCATGATTTATTTCACTGGATCTCACTGATGAACATTTAGGTTGCCTCCAACCTCACTATTTACAAGCAATTGTGCAATCAATACTCTTGTTGCTAAGTCATTTCCTATATGTGTAAATATATCTGCTGGAAAAATACTGCAAACTAAATTCCTGGGTAGAATGCATTTTTAATTTTTTAAAATGCTATCAAATTGTCTTCCAGGTCCTTGAGCCCTTGTGAGAAAATATTAGTAGTTCCTATTGTAAAAAGGGAGGTTGGTTTCTTTAATATAGGAGTTCCTATAAATATAAAGTCAACAACCAAATAGAAAAATAAGCATACAAGTAGAATATGGATAAGTATTACAGAAACATAAAAACAAAAATGCTCAACCTCACTTATAAAAAGAGCAATTCAAGTAAAGCTATACTAAGATAACCTTTTTCACCTGTCACTACCTACCTGTCTCCTTCCCCAGCAGACATAGCACAAAGCTTCCTAATTACTGAAAAAAAGGATTCTTTTCCACACTATCAATTTGTATAAAAATAGAATAAACATACTCCTAAATATACTATATTCTTATGTTAAAAAGTTTGTTCCCTATGCATTTCTTCTTGGAAATCATCTGGAAGATGTATTTCCCAATGAGAGAATACATTAGTAAAGAACATATGGTATCCATGAAGCCAGAGATCCAACATACAAGAGAGAAAAAGTAAATTAGATATTGATCAAAGAAGACTTAGGCCAAGAGGTATACTGTCATACGGCAGTCCTTGAGTTCCAATACAATATGAGACCAGAGGGCCCCAGGAAAGATGTTTCCAAGGAAAAGTATAGAACTTACATAGACCTGAAATGCCTGACTATATTGAGTAGAGTTTTGTAGTGCTGTTGGCAAGCTTAGGGGAAAAAAAATTAACTCTGAGATAAATAAAAAGTTGTAAGTAAATAAATCACAATGCACTCTATGGATTAATCATAAAAATAGTTACATCTTCATAATAATGTAAGCACTGAATATTAACAAAAGTAAGGTTATGAAACAATTTTATGGAAGGATAGAAGTATGGATGTGTGCCTGCGTGTGGTGTGTGTGGCAGGAATATAAATTCTCACATTCCAAAGTAGGAAGTCAATAGAATATGTCTAGAATTGATGGGTGAGAAAATAGCAAGTGAGCATATCATTCAGAAGCATAGAGGTAAATATCAGGAGAATCGGAAAAGAGTTCAAAGTGGTTGTTTCTGGGGCATGGTACTTGGGGACAGAAAAGAGTGAGACAGAAGAGTATAGTTTTGGTTTTGTTTATTTCATGATAAATCTTCCAGAACTATATACTTGTTAAGCTTTGTGCATGTGTTACTTTGACAAAAATACATTTTACATTAAAAAAACGAAAGGATTAGATGGCAGTGAGCAAAGGACTGTCTTAGCACAAACATTGCCTCTTTTGTATTCAGCAAAAGTGACTGCTTATCTACATGCTCACTGAAAAAAGCTCAGCATAGCTGGCTGTCTTTCCTATACTGTGCATATAATAGAGATTATTCTTGGAAGAGAACACAATAGTTTGAGTGGATCAGCAGTTTTTGGAATGATCATGCATAACGGACTAAACTAGGGGAGAGAATGAGAAAAGTAAAGATATGTACACAGAAAAGTAAAAGATGAAAAAAAATCCTACATACAAAGGAAATAACATCATTTTGCTTTAAAATATTATAAATTATGAAATGTTATATTTTAAAATGCATGTTACAAGTTATGTGGCTTTATGACATAAATGATAACTGACAAGTGATTTGCAAATAAAAGTACAGGTTTTACACTCAATCCTGGACTGAGTAACTCTTCCCAAATTCCTCTTTGATAATTTCACAAAGAAGGGAACCAAATAACAAATGGAAACCATTGACTTTTTCAAAATCTTTCAATATTTTGAAAGTTTTAAAAGTAGTTTGGATACATTTGCTCCTTAGCACCGACAATGAAAAACTGAGAGCTGAGAAGAGCTCAGATTTGGTTAACTCTCTTAATTACTTTGCAATAGATGTCTCTCTTGGAGCATTGTCACCTCTATCTATGATTCCCTGAACCCCTCCACCCGTATTTATTAGAGAAAGAAAGTGTCTTTTTGAGAAAAGAAGAATATGATTTTGCCCTTATTAAATTTCACAATGAAGTATGTGAATTTGCAAATCACATATAACCTGTATTAGGAAGATAGAATCAGCATCCAAGATGATATTGAAAGGATTGCAACAGGATATAGATGTGAGGTCTCCTATTTAGGTAAAAGAAATGGATGCAAAATACTGTACACATTAGGGGATACCTGGTTTGATGACAGGCTCTATAAAGAAATCATAAAGTATTGAACCAAAACAATTATAATGTTAGGATTTGTGAATGAAATGAAAGCATTGTGCCTAAATTTTGCCCACAGATTATGTTTAGTTAGAATAAATATTAAGAAACTGTTAGGCCATGGTGGTGGGTATTGAGGGCACATGTTGCATGGAGCACTGGGTGTGGGCCATAAACAATGAATCTTGGAACACTGAAAAAATAAAATAACGTAATACAAAAATAAGTGAACATACAAAATTGCGGTCTTTTCAATCTTGCTGATAAATGTATGCATATTCAAAAATGTGTGCAAATCAAAAAACAAGAACAGAGGTCTAGATATAACATAAATCAATACAATTATTAATGTTCTTAATATAATTATATAAATCAATAATTATTAATATAATTTTATATGTATGTGACTATACATATACTCAATTATCACCAAAAAAGAGAAAGAATATTGTCATCAGGCAGGTGGCAATATTTTCCACCTCTTTGGTGGTTACCTTAATATAATGTAGAAAAATAAAAGTTCAAAAAAAGAAAAAGAAAAAAAAAAAGAAAATGTTAGGCCAGGATAACTGTAGACAGTGTTGGCAGCTCAATGTTCATTCCGTTTTCCACTGTGGAGTAGTTGAACCTTCATTCCTAGCTTCACAGATAAGCCAATCAAAGTAATCATTCCCAAGGGCACCTGGGTGGCTCAGTGGTTAAGCCTCTGCCTTCAGCTCAGGTCATGATCCTGGAGTCCTGGGACTGAGCCCCACATAGGGCTTCCTGTTTGGCAGGAAGCCTGCTTCTCCCTCTCTCACTCCCCCTGCTTGTGTTCCCTCTCTGGCTGTGTTTCTCTCTGTCAAATAAAAAAAAAAAAAAAAAAAAAAGTAATCATTCCCCTTCCATAGTGATAGTTTCAGGTAATTCAGAGGTAAGGCCAATCAGAATACAACATTCCTTTGAGCCCAGGGATTGGTTCAAAGGTGAGTCAATCAGCATGAAATTTGCCATCATTTGTTTGTGGTAATAATCATCATCTCCAGCTTGATGGACACAAATGTGGAACCGTATATCTCTGATCATTGCAAGCAACCATACTATAATCACAAAAGAAGGTAGTTACCTAAATGTAAAGACTATAGAAAAACAGAAACTCTTCCTTCCCAACAATCTATTTTGAATAAGAGCCAGGGAGATTCTTTTTAAAATGTAAGTAAGATCGTGTCACTCCTGTGCTCAGAGCCCTAAAGTGGAGACTGATTTCATTCTGAGTAAAAGGTAGGCTCCTTACAAAAGCTTATAATCCTATGTGATCTTGTCCCCTGTCCTCTGTCTTCAACCCTAATGACTCCACTCATTCTTTGCCACGTACTGGCTTTTTTTGCTGATCCTAGAACATGCCAGGCATTGTCTCATTTAGGGCCATCACTTAAGCTGTTTCTCTTCTCTGCTCTTTCTGCAAATACTTTTGCCTACTTCACATGCATACCCCCCAAATCTCTCCTCCTTAAGTTTTTATACTAATCTCAAAGCAATGCACACTGATCACACTATTAAATACAGCCGCCTGCCACCCTGCTCCAATCATCTCAGTCCCCCTTTCCTTGCTCTATCTACTCTTTTTATTAAAGGCACTCATCACATTCTAATGTATTATATAATTAATGGTTTTTACATTTATTGCTTACCATATGTCTCCCTCTTTTGGAATATAAATTCTAGAACCAACAATTTGTTTTGGCTTTGATATATCTCAAGTGCCTCATACAAATGCCTAGCACAAAGTAGATGCTCACCAAGCATTTGCTGAAGGATGAATGAGTAATTGACCTGCTGGATAACCTACATTCTGAAGACTGACTCTGGTAGACTAGCCAGTTATGTGATACAGGGAGATTCCTTTACTGCTTTATACATTTGGAGTAGGAATATCTTTTCTAGACAATTGAAAGCAAACTAGCCATTAAATTAGAAAAGGGTAAGGGATTAATATAAGAGAAAGAATGTTTGAAGGAGTTGGAGATGTTTACCCTGGGGAAAATCTGTGAAGAACATGTTAGTCATCCTTAAATAAATAAACGTTGTGTAAAAGAGAAATTGAGCATATTATTTATTGCTCCACAAAGTAGAATGAATTAAAGTTATAGCAAGTCAAATTTCAGCTCAGTGCAAGAACAATAAAAGTGCCTCACAGTGAGATGAGTGGTCTCATGCTTTAGTCACCTCTCTGTTATTATATGTTCAAGCAGAGGCTGAATGCATCCATCAGAGACAGGATGGAAGAGATCACTGCACAGGCAGTGGATGAACTAGGTGATTTTTTAGTCCCTTTCTACTCTTGAAGTTGCTATGAAGTTTTTGATGTGGGCACTTATATATTTGCTTACCCATAAATATACATTCTTTCTCTGTGAATTATCTCTTTCTCAATTCCTTGATTCTCTTCACATCATGGGCTTTTAGCAGCCATATTTGTAATGTGAGAGCCCAGTTCCTTCGGCCATAATTGATTAGACCAAGAATGGGAAGCTTAGCAAAGTGTGTCAATTGAATTCTTCCACCTAGAAACTTAGATATAGGAGAAAAAACTCTCGGTTGGTGTTCTTAAGTGATTAGAAAGGTAATACTTAACTCATAAGTAATGGACAACTATATTCTGCCATATGAGCTAAATGGTGGAGATAATTGGTCTGCAGAAGGAATAAAGGATTGAAGCTGCAACAGAGAGAGCAACACCAAGTAACAGAGACTATAGTTGTACAGCCTGGCTATCAGGCTTTCAGGTTCCCAGTTCCAGTCCTTCCTAAGCTTCAGTGGTATTCTAACTCTCTCCCTTTTTCTCTTTCTTTTCTGTAAGTCAGTCAAGTCATTTCTATTACTTGCAACCAGAGTTAGAATCAATAACACTTTATTTTGTTTTTAACTATTGTTTATGTGTATAGGATCCGGGTTCATGAACTAAATCTTCTATCACTTATATAAAATGGATAAAAACAAACAACAGTCTGCCTATACATTACCTGGAACTGCATACATTGTCAATTAATTGAAAAAAAGTACACTGTATGACATTTTTTGCAATGTATTAATTGCTTTACCATCATTTCCATCATATTAATACTTGAATAAAGTCTTAAAATTGTGATAACAGTTGTAAAATATTGAGTATTTGGGGGCTTCACAAATATACTGTGTATATTATTTAGGTACCTTAATGCTGTTATGCCCTGCTTGCTTTTGGTGGGAGCACGAGGTGGTAGTATTTTCCATTTGGGCCTGCACTTAGTTCTTTCAGGTTTAGTTGGTGGTGGTTCTGTGAACATGATGAAATAGGTGTTATGGACTAAACATTTTTTAAAATTGAGAGTGGCATAGAAGTGCAAGGGTAGGGATAAAGGCCTTTTTCTTTAAAAAAAAAAAAGATTTTATTTATTTATTTGATGGAGAGAGAGATCACAGTAGGCAAAGAGACAGGTGGGGGGTGGGGAGGAGCAGGCTCCCCACTGAGCAGAGAGCCTGATGCGGCCTCGATCCCCAAGACCCTGAGATCATGACCTGAACTGAAAGCAAAGGCTTAACCCACTGAGCCATCCAGGTGCCTGATGAAGGGCTTTTTCATTGATGCCATTTACCAATTACTCAGAGCAGCGACTACTAAGTTTCCTCCCTGACCTCAAACACTGGGGTCCAGGAAGGGATACATAAAGAAACAACCAGAACCTTTTGGCCAAGTCTCCACCGAGAGAACTGATCTCACAGAAGTCATATCTAGGCACTAAGGAAACTGTTTCATCTCTACCACTCTCTCCTCTCTCAGTACTTGGCAACAGGTCCGTGATATGCTAATAAATGTTTAACAACTGGCTTTCTGGGAGAAAAACTCTGATTTGTTATGTTTGTTGATTTGCATGACATAAATACTTCCACCATGGTTGACTTCAAGCTACAAACATGACTAAACATGGATTAGCATACTATCCAAGCACAGTTGGCTCTTAAGGGCATACCCACTGATACAGGCTACCTTGGGTCTAGAACCTGTAACCAAAGAAAGACACCTCAGGCAGTGCTTTCTGTCAAGAATCCTCTTCTTCACATCTTTACAGGGTTTTCTCTTCTACTTCATTCAAGCCTTGCTCAGAAGCGACCCTCTAGATGGGCCTCCTTGGAGAGTTTTATTTAAAATAGCAACTCTATCCCATCACTCTCTTTCTGTCCTTGTTTCATTTCTCTTCTTAGGAATTTGCTGTGGGCCAGAAGCATGGTCATTCATATGGCTTCCCTCTGCAAGGCACGGAATGCCATGACCCTCCCTCAAAGTGAGAGAGTTAGGCAGAGTCGTGGTCATTGACACCATGCAGCTTTGTTTTCTTTATTCTCCCTTTACCACCTGACTAGTTCTGAAAAACACTTTCCTCTTTCTACCTACAATTATATCAAACCTTTCTCTGCTCCTACTTTTAGTTTGCTTACATCAAGCCTCAAGTTTCACCCTACCCTTTTAAAACATGATGATTATTGAGATAATGAGAAAAATAATCATAGTAGTATGGTAGCTGCATTGTAACTAAGTTTAAACAATAAAAATCTCATAACCACCCAATCGCTTGTTCATATCTCTGCACTTAAAGGGGAGGCAGAAAGTATGATTTGTCTCTAATTGGTCTTTCCTTAGATTAGACTTTAACCAGAACATCCTGTGTAATAGTTGGGGTCTTCATGGGCACTACTGTCACACAAGATTGATGAATCATAGCTTACAGGAAACTTTGTGATCTAAATCAAAACTCTTTGATCTTATATGTAACGCTGTGCTATAAATAAAGAGCCCTGAGAACAGTGCTTTCAGGAGATCCCCACACCACACTTCGAGTCCAGTCTCCTCATTCGAAAGCGCCAATGCCTTCCTCACCTTTTGGTCCCGACTGTTGCTTGGGCTGGCCCCTGGCAGGAATTAACAGCCTAACATTATACCATGTATCTATATGTTTAGTTGATTATTATTTATCTCTCCTCCCAAAATTCAACCTACATGAGAACTGTGAATTTGCATTTTTTGTTCTTTGCTGATCTCTCAACACCTAGAACAATGCTTGACACAAAATAAATAGACAATAAATAATTATGGAATGAATTAATAAATAGACTTTGTTAAATAAAGTGATAATCATCTCTATATCCTAAGTGCTTAGCACGGTCCCTGGACCATAATTGGTACTCAATAAAAATGTTTGAATATATGAATAAGTAATTACATAGATACATAAGACAAATGAGCTAGAGTGGGAAGTTAGCAGAAAGTTCATTTAGGAACATTATATTTCTAGTGATATGCCTGCATACCAGATGGCAACTTTTTTTTCCTTTATCCTATTTCATAGCTTGGAAGACTGAAATACAGAAAAACAAATTGACTTTACCTATATACATAAAATATGATGCCTTTCTATAAGGCTAGTAGGTCAACTCAGAAATGAGTTTGGATTTCACAGTCTGATACAATAGAAAGAACAATGGACTGGCAATTCATGAGCGTTTGCTCTTTCTCTAGCTGCATAAACTGAATAGGATGAAACATTTAGCTTTTTATTTTAGATGAAATAGCCCATTCAAACAAAATAATTTTCTATTCCAAAGTTTTCCATTCATGTTGTGGTTGTTAATGAGCTGAAGTTATTTAACTAATCCAAGTTTAAGTATATATAAAATAGCTGACCATATGGAATAGAAGATATTCATTCATTGAACAAATATGTATTATTCAATAAACATTCATTAATTCATAAATATTTATTTGACCACCCTATTTAATAGTATAAATTGCTCCCTTAGCACACCTGATCCTCTTTACTCTATATTCTCATAATATCTTCCAATATAGCAAATATTTTCCCCATATATTATGTTGATTTTTTATTCTCCTTTTCTTTTGTCCTCCTTCAGCACTGCCTCTTCCTGGCCACTCAGAAGGGAAAGAGCTTACCTTGTTCACCAGGGTACCCCAAGCACTTAGAAAATTACCTGGTACTCAATCAATATTTGTTAAATGAATGAAATTTATACTTTCTGTGTTTCAGACACTATTTTAGGGACTAGAAATATAGTAGAGGACAAAACAAAAACTCTGCTCTCAAGGAACTTACATTCCAGTGGGAGAGACAGAAAAAATATTTATGCATGTATGTATATATGTCTGAAGATGATAACTGTTATATCGAAAAATAGCAAGGCAGTGTAGAAAGAGGGTAATAGATGAGAATTGAGTGATAGGTTTCAATAGGGAGATTAGGAAAGGCCATCCTGATAACGTGACATTTAAGCAGAGACTTGAAAGAAGATAAAGAGAAGAGAATGAGACTGCAGGTATGATAATCCAGGCTGTAAAGATGTAGAAATATATTGGCTATGGCTGTTCAAAAGTTTTGAAAATTAAGGTATCTAACATTTATTTATTGAAAAGCTATCATATTTCAATCCCTGTACAAAGTACTGAAAACAAACACACAAACAAAACCCCAGCTGTCCTCAACCTCAAGTAATTTGACTTCTGGTAGAGAGAGGAGATGAGAAAGTCAATTAATAAAATTCAGTGCAAAAAAAAAAAAAAATCAGTACAGCACCAGCACAACCAGGAAAAGCACAGAAGAGGTATCCCACACCATGTTTTTTTTTAATGTAAGCTGGAGAAGTTTGAAGATACATGATCAGGTTTTCTGGGTGGTTGAAGCTTTAACTGTTAGGTTGCCTGTAGGTGAGGCAGGGAATCAGAATCTGTACACAGAGAGATATTAATGGTGGTGAGAATTTTGGTGTAAGGAATGGAGAAAGAAGAGGAAACCTGATCCTGAAATGTCTGTATATACCATGCTGATGAGTTTGAACCTTATCCTAAAGGCAATGTAATAGGAAGTTGTTGGAAGGTTTTAAGCAAGGGAGGACATGAGTCCTTATAAGATATTTGAGCAAACATTTAGGGTAGACATTGAAATTTTAACTTTTTTGAAATAATAAGGCTATTTCATAAATTCATTACCTATTTGACACACTTGATATTTCAGAAGGGATAAAAGTCAATACAATGAATTTATAGTTTCTCTTTAATATTGAAATACTCAAAGACATTTAAGCAAGATATTTATTATTTATGTTAGTTGTTCTTTCAGGACACAGTATAGCTTGGAAATTGTCTTTGATCTAAAGCTTCTACAATAAGCCAAGAAGATATTTTTCCCACCAGTATTATTGCTAATAATATGATATTATTGCCTTGATTCTACCTTGGTAAATGCAGTGGACTGATGGACTGTGTTTTGATATTAATGAGAAAAACAGTTTATTTGTATCTCATCAAAAAGCTATCCCTTTCTCACATTTTCTATAAATATAGAGAAGTTTGTGAAATTTGAGCAGGAATAAGCAAAATCTTATCCTTGAAGCATAGAAGAATTTGCCACTCAAAATATGCCACTTTGGCAAAAGGATGATTTTGAGCTGAAGGCAGTTGAGAAGAAATACATATATAAAAATGTAGTCTATTCTCCTCCTATTTGTCTAAAAGCAGGACATAAATTTATAAAGATGTCCTTTCTCCCCTCCACTAGGAACAAAAAAAAAGTGAATCACTAGACACAACTTTAAACCCTTACCAGCCTGGAAACAGCAAGGAAGAATCTATTTAACGAAATTTACTAAATAGCCTTTACCAATGGTTAGTTTCCCAGATATTTACCTTCCCTTGATTTGAGCCCTAGAATCTGGAGGTAATTTCCCTTTGTCATGCTGCTTCTCTAAAAGAAAAATTATTCTTTTTTTATAAAGCTATATAGGTCCAAGATATAGCCACCCCATTGAGTTACCAATCCCTGAGTTTCTCTCACGTGTATGTGTAATATACATGTTGTTAGTAACCTTCTATTGGTTTTTCTCTTCTTAATCTTTTTTTGTCAGTCTAATTTACTGGGTTCCTGTTAGAGAACTTCAGGTAGGCAGAGAAATAGATTTTTTTTTTCTTCTCCTGTATTCCATAGGGCACAAGGATATAGTTTAAAAAAAGATACAAATCTGGCCACTCAGATGTTATACAGGCTGTGGAATGCAATGTGACCAATCAGAGTATATTTTAAGATAAGATTTTAATAATTTATAAAATATATCTTTGGACCTTTTTTTACTCATGTCAAGAATGGGTAAATCTGGGCACCTGGGTGCCTCAGTGGGTTAAAGCCTCTGCTTTTGGCTGGGTCATGATCTCAGGGTCCTGGGATCCAGGCCCAGGTCCGTCAGTCGGGCTCTCTGCTCAGCAGGGAGCCTGCTTCCTCCTCTCTGCCTGCCTCTGCCTACTTGTGATCTCTCTCTCTGTCAAATAAATAAATAAAATCTTGAAAAAAAAAATGGGTAAATCTTCTGGACCTCCTTCCCGATATCACTAAAAAGAGGAAAAAAAAAAAAAGAAAGGAAAAAGAATTTAAAGCTATAATAAAACCTTTCAACATATTCCATAATATTCAGATTTTGTATAATTTAGAATGTCTGAGCTTAAGTTAAATTTAAATAAAGTTCATCTTTGTGAAAATAATTCCTTGCTTACAAACAGTACAATTTAATTGTGTAAGAGTAAGCAGAGTGTTTAAGATAACATAGACTATCAACTGTTTCTAAGCACCTTCAATACCCTCAACTGCTTCAGAAATAGTTAATTTACATTCAGTTGATATGCTAATTATAATTAATATGTGAATAATTCTTATCTATTCATTAAATCAGTCCCCCAAGGATTTTTATTAGTCTACGTATTGTTAGCTGTAAGCTTGAGTTGCTTAAGACTTGATAGCTGAATAAGTCAGGCAAAATTCTGACATTTTCTGCCCCTTATTTTTGTCAAATCAACTTGGATATTTTCATTTTCCTCAGTGATTATCCCAATTTGTTTGGTACCTCTTTGTTTAGGATGCAATGCCATTGTGTCTGCTGAAAATATCCACCTACAGTGTAATTTTTGAAGACATAATTATTAACAAAACTAACAAAAGTATGGTTTCTATCTTATGGGGTTTAGGACATACTACCCTAAAATCTAGGCACTTGGCATGTTGAGTATCTTAAGCTGGAGGATTTTGAGAAAAGGACAGAAGCAAGAAGATCACTTTGACTTCCCATCATCCCCTATTCCTTGAAATAAATCATGAAATTCCCATATAAAATATACTCTCTCTGTGCAAGGAAGAAGGATGACATTCTTATCACCAAAGGTGGAGAATTTGTGGTCAAAAAATCTGTACAAACAAACCTTGTTAAACTCATCCTTATCTTCCTAGTGACTAGACTACTTCACTACCTGCTACCCCTAACTCAAACCTCTCTGGGTTAGTCAATTCTTCACAAATGTATTGTTTTTTTTTCCTAAAAGGAACAACAGCTTCCTACTCTGGTCACTTCTTCATGTGAAGGCTTCCATGTACATGTAAAAAGTCAATAAAATGTGTATGCTTTTCTTCTGTTAATCTATCTTTACCAGTTTAATTTTCAGACCCAGCCAAGGATCCTAAGAAGGTTGAGAACTTTTGTTCTCTCCTACACATCTCATATCAGCTCCCAATATACTCTAAAAAACAAAACAAAAACAAAAGAAACCTTGCCCAACAAATTTTCCCATACTATACTTGGAAGCCTTTCATGAAAAGGAAAAGAAAGGAAAGGA